>JAMWET010000159.1:52500-60000 GCA_024036415.1 Prochilodus magdalenae | reverse complement strand
AGCTGGAGTCAGATTGTTTACTGCTGTTTTCTCATTCCACCTTAAACGGTGCAGTAGTTACATCCAGGCTCCTTAGCTACCTGTTTGAATGACCTCTTCAACCGTAGATGGTGCAGCAGTTACATTCTGGGGTGTCAGTCTACCCTTCCAGCTTCTTGGTTCCTGCTGTGTTCCACCTTAAATGGTGCCCTTCAGAAACCTTTCACTGGTCATGGAACTACTTTATTAGTCTTCGTTCTTCACATCTTCTGCTGTTTGGCTGTTTCTTGGCCATCTCTCCATCTTGACAAAGCATGGGGTTCAGCACATGCTGTCCCTAAGTGTAGCCGAGTCACTTTATATATTTCCCATTTACAGGTCCAGAGCTATGTACTAACACCTGTTGTAGTGAAGAGCACTAGATACTGACTCAAGTCTGACTCAAGACCTAGACAGGGACACGTAGAGTCTGAGTCGAGGCCAAGACTTTTAGCAGTAGAGACCGAGATGAGCCATAGATCAGGAGGGTCCAGGAGACGGAGATCAGATTTCTTTCTTCCAAATGAAATTTATTTGTAGTTATTTGTTCATTTTTATTAATTTTACGTTATACAGTATATACTGTCACACTGACACCATCGATCTCCCGAACTCCACTTTCCAGAGTGCATCACCCAAAGATGTCACACTTACATGTGCCCAGTCAAACAATCAGTCATGGTCTAGCTCACCTTGGTACTGATTTGTTCCACCTGCCGCTCATCGCCCAGTCAGCATATAGACCTCTCACACTCACATCTCAATTTTGGGAGCTTGTTAGCACTACTGAGCGTCTCCTTCCTGTTATCTCTACGGGTTTGACTCCTTTTTTGTTTTCTACTTCCTCTTTTGCCTTATCCTGTGTTCTGGTTACTTGTTTGCTCGTCTCTCTAGCTTTCGACCTCCTGCCATTCTCCTGACTCCTCTCTTTGCTCTCCTGCTCCTTATATTTTGGTTGCCTCATTGGCTGATTCTTATGTTTCTGTATTTTGCCTGTCTCTCGACTCTCACGTTCTCCCTCTGTTATGTTTTGTCATGTTGTGTTGCTGTGTTTTACTACCTGATTGTTAAATAAGGCTAATCTTACTTTTAGCTCTGCACGTATTAAGCTAAGTTCTTCGTTCCTTACAGACTAATACATGAAATCACCCATTATACCATATTTCGTGAAATATAATCTACAATAATACATAGCCTAAAACATTATTAATCAGTAATTATACCATAATATAATATATATCGTTGCTGTCCATAGTAAAACAGGTATCTCCAAAATGGCAACTTTACAGAAGGGGCCAAAACCTCAATTAATTTCAATGGAAGTCAATGGAACCAGGCGTCTTTCCCAACAGTAGTTAATTAAAATTTGTTGTATTCGTTGCATTGTAACTGGAAGCAGCTGTGAGGTCTTTGGCTGTCTGGGAACTGGAAACTAAGTAACTGCAGCTCTATGCTGTTTGATCAGGGGTCTTTAGACATGAAGCTTCAGAACTAAACAACTTACACTGTCACTCTGAGGCTAAACCCAATGAACATGTATCTGTCAAACTGAGACAGCACCTGTCCAGCCCCGCTCTGATGACCTCTATATGTATTAAAGTAACTATATTTGTTGTAGGAAGGAAGTTATTAGCAACCAGCCACATAAAACTATGAAAATGGCCAAATGCATAGCAGAAAGCTAATGATTTTCTATAAAAAAAACTCTATAAGCTATCCAAAGAATGTGCAATAACTATTGCTACCTCACTTGTCTATTGTCTGTTTAGAATATACAGTTTTTATAGTCATTTATAAAATTTTAATATTTTTTAGGCAATGTGTATATATGTATATTATTGTTTTTTTTCTCTGTCTCTTTCTTAATTCTGCACTTTATATACTTCAGCCCATTGTTTAATTATTTTGTGTGTAAAGTGCCATTGGATTGCTGCTTAATTTTGGTGTACGGTTTTTAATTTTGTTATCTTATCAGCAGTGTAATTTTGCACGTCTGTCAGGAAAAAGACTCCGGATCGACGTTTGCAGAGTTTTAAAAACAAAGCAGATTTATTATAAACACACAGGCTAGGCAACAATAACAAACCAGACCAATAGTAAGAAGAAAGCGTAGTCAGGGACAGACACAGGTTGGACACTGGAGAAAGCAGTCCGCGAAGGCGACCAAGTTTAAAGGGAAAAGCTTAAGAGAGGTCAATAAAGCCGGGCAGAGTTCAGTGACCAGATAATAGACATTAACCGATAAAGGGGAGTAGCAAAAGGAGAGTCAAGAACAAGAAGAGAGTCAAAACCAGAATAACATACAAGAAAGAAGAAAGCTCAGAATTGCTACAAGGTAGGCAAAGCTTCGCGAAGAGCATCTGGGAACCCGGACTATAAATACAAACAGATTCGGGTCAGCTGACTAGAACTCAGGTGATCGCGAACGAATTAGCACGTCCGCGCGCGAGCACATGGAGCTGACGTCATCAAGCGATGTCCTCTGGGAGGTGGAGTTCGGGAGAGCGGGAGGAACAGGAAAGCCCAGAAGCGTGACAACCTCAGCTCTCTGTTCCTTTAATGGCTTTCCTTTAAAGTCTGATTTGGTTCCCATCAGCACCCCCACAGTGAACCACCTGAATGACTTGATAAGCCTGAAGGGGTTAAACATGGCTAAACTTGCATTGATGATGATGATTACTTCTAACCCTCAATCTCTCTTTCAACTCGTCTTTCAGATACCTGCAGCACAACCGGATCAAAGTGGTGGAACCCCATGCATTCCGGGGCCTTTACAACCTGACACGCCTGTGAGTGCTCAGTTTTAAGACTACCTCTTTTTTTCTTGGGGTGGAATGGTTAAAGTCACGGTTCGGACTGAAAATCAAATGTATACAGATGTTACTGATCAGTTATGCCATGTTTGGTGTCGGAGGTTTGCTTCTTTATAGTCTTTCCCTGCAGATGCAAGACTAAAGGCGAGGGTTACATTTAAAAGAATCAACACTGTAAAGGAAAATCTTTAATTATATCATATGGCATGACTGTAAGCACAATTATACACTCACCAACTAAAAATAGTTGCACCTGGGAAGAATCAGCCAACAGGAAGGAAACTTAGTGGGTAGGTTTGACTTCATGAGACTGAGTACGCTCAACTGTGCATGCAACGACCCAACAGCCACGATTGGGGACATTCAGTGAACAGTGATGCCTCCACGATTCATCCTGTTAGTGCCACAACCATTGGCAGACGACTGGACGATGCAGAACTACATGTACACAGACCGTTACAATGACTGTCTATAACACCACGCCTACGTCACCAAAGACTGCAACGGTGTCGTGTCATGGAGCGTGGAGCGTTACAAGACTGTCATGGAGTAACTTAGAATGGCAGCAGCTCATCTTCAGTGACGAGTCTCGCTTTTGCAGGGCCATGATGAGAGGTTTGTCACACATCACACATCCAGAAGGCCTGGTGTCACTCCACCTCCACCCCTACCGCACCATCTGCAGGCACTGTGTGAGGATATTCAAGCTGCATGGGACGGATTATCACAGGACTCCATTAGGAACCTCTACAGCTCCATACCAAGACGTCTGGCATGATGCCTTAACAAACATGGCGGCCCGACTCCATACTAAGAAACAGACTTCTGTATGTGTAGCTCAGTAATTATTGATCATATCAGTCTACATGTATCATCAGTTATTGATCCTGGTCCCCTTTATCTTCCTTGCCAATAGCACTGCAGTCCCACACCTCCTTCTGGGCGCAGCTGTTATTTTGATGATGAGTGTATATCATGAGAAAATACAACTGGAATTGTCCACATTTTGCACATGCTACATGCTAATTGCTTTAGCGAGTGAACCACACCTTTCAATAACGGTAAAAATCCATAATTAAAACTGACTTTTACCCTAAAAGCTGCTTGAGGAGTGTCAGATGCAGCTTTTGGGTTGACAGCTTTCCAGTGCGTAAGCTCCTCTGGTGACTCTGGTGGCCGTCTGCTCTTTGGCTGGTTTTGTGTTTGCTTCCTGCTTTCGGTCGACAGTGATAACAATGACGCAGGCAGATGCCAGAGGGCTGGTTTGTGCGTGTTCAGGGCTAAAGATAAACGGCTGTGAGTCTGTGCTGAGAGCGTTGCCTCTTTCTTCTACTTTTTCCAGGTATTTGAGCCATAATCGAATCTCCAGCCTAATGCCAGGAGTATTCCAGGACCTGCACAAGCTAGAGTGGCTGTAAGTTCTTCTAGTCCTCTTTTTCCGTGCTTATGATGCAGATGACCTCAGGAAGCGGATCCACAGTGAATCCGAAGCCATTTCTTCATTACCTGGAATGTAAAATCATTATCATATAGCATGAGGTGAACAAGAGGGTGCAACCTTCATTAACACAGCTGTGACTTATTCTTCTGCTACGGGTGTTTCATAAGTGTTTCAGTCCTTCAATAAAGCACTCATGATTGAATTTGGCCTGGAGAGCAGCTCCGTCAGATGCCTGATTAAAATGGTATTGAATTATAGGCCATAACCTTCATGCATCTATTAGCATCACCCTGAACCAGTGCCTGTCATCCTCCCCATCCCTTGTTCACTGCTGGACTTCTATGTTTATTAATAAGCTCTTTGCATTTTGTTTCATTTCTTCCTTTCAAGAATTCTGGAAAACAACAAAATCCACCACGTATCCTCCCTGACCTTCTCTGGCCTGCGCTCTCTCGTGCTTCTGTGAGTTTCTGCCTTTATCTGTGTTGCTATTTTGGCTCAGGTAGTCCTTTAGTAAAAGACTTTTTCTAATGGCTGTGAAGATTAATGTGTTTTATGTGTATGGGTTTTTTTTCTGTTCATGTCAACTTTTGAAACTATAATATGACCAAAAATATAATTCAAAAATTCCTAAAACAATCCAGATTTGTGGAGAGATGTACTTGTTGCTTGCTTCCTTTATGGATGTTAACAGTAAAGGCCCATATATTGAAATACAGAGTGACCTCTAGTGTAGTGTTTTAGCCAAACGCAACTCTGCCAATTGGTAGAGATGCCACAATCAGGTTGAGTCGAAGAACATTAGAGGATTAGGTGTGCCCCCAAGTGGTGTATCTAAAACTCCTTAACTCATGATAAGAGTTCAGTAATGCGTCACCTTGTGTTGCTTATTGCTTTTATAAAATGGCAGCCAACATTAAACATGATCCAATTGGAGAATTAGTCTGGGCTTGATGCTACGACTGAAACACAGAGAGTTAAAGCATGTAAGACGTTCTAGTGATGTTCTAATGGCTTTTATATTGGATCTATGGTGAATCGTAAGTGCTTTAGTTCAAGCCTCTGATACCAATGATGGAGCTGTTAGACATGATTGCTAACGTTTAGCCTGTTAGCCAGCTAGCATAGGAAAAAATACACACTAATCCTGTATATACAGTACCAGTCAAAGGTTTAGACACAGCTCCTCATAGAAGGTTCTCCTCATGTTTATCTTAAAGCTTCACTGTAGAATAAAAGTGAAGACATTCAACTATAAACTAGCCCTCATGGAATTATACAGTCCACCTTAAAACCCTCCAGAGTGGAGCTGTACAGGAGGATGAACCAGCTTTACCCTGCAGTGGAGCTGATAGAACCAGGTTTATTACTAAGCAGGTTTGGAGCGATTCTATTGGTCGGGTGGTTATTCATCATGAAGTATTTTTCACTAAACCTGAAAGGAGAGCTAGAGCTTTTATCACTGTGCAGGGCAAAAAAGAGATCAAAGTTTTTTAACACCACTAAATATATATTATAGGTGGAGGCTATGGAGGAGTATCATACTGTGTACATCAGGAAGTAGATGTGGTGTATCAGGATATGGACTGGTTCAGACTCTCATCAGTTGCGAGGCTGTTAAGTGATGGGACTGTTAGAGTCTTTTATGATCACCAACTACTATCCATTTAGTTGAGTGTGTCGTGGGAGGGGGGGTGGGTATAAGAGGGGGGGGGGAGGGGGGAGGGGGGGGGCTTTTGCCTGGGAGTGTACATGTAGTACTAATAGGGGAAATGTCCTCACATGTGTTTGTGTGTCTGTGCTTGTGTGTTACAGGGTTCTGTTGAACAATGCCCTGACGAAGCTTGATGATGTTTGTCTGGAGATGCCGCGATTAAACTGGCTGTAAGTCTGATGTCTGAAAATAACTGGGTGTTTATACTGCAGGCTCTCAGTGCGCGCTCTTTGTTGAGGGGGTTCGGTGTCGAACACTGTGAGACTGACTTGTCTGTATGATCACTGCCGCACCACGTGGCTTTACTATTCCTGAAATCAGGCACATTTATAAAAGGTGCTATGGAATGTATGGATCTCAGACGTTCTATGTAAAAGGTATCTGGGATTGGTTGAGGTGAAATATGGCCAGAGGTGGTTTCCCATTTACCCCCTATGATTTGATCCTAGTATTAAACAGTCTGCTCTGCTCTGATTGGCTGGTTTACAGTGGCAAAAATCAAAACACGTACAGACTGGAAAATAAAACGAGCCTCTGTGTAAATAAGCTCCGCCCTCATACCCTTTAGATAGATAGATAGATAGATAGATAGATAGATAGATAGATAGATAGATAGATAGATAGATAGATAGATAGATAGATAGATATTTTATTGATCCCAGAGGGAAATTCAAGTTAGCTATAGTTAGCTATAGTAGTTTCGTGGAGCTAATGCTAGTAGCTAATGTTACCTATGCTAGCTGCTGGCTTTCCATCTGCACTTCAACACACAGAAGATTAAAGTTCTTCCTCACTCTGGAACTTTCAGTGTAAGATGATCTGCTTCAACTGGCAAACACAGATACAAGCACACAGCATGGCTGCTACTTACAGGCGGCTGTTGGGGTTGTGATGCTAATAAGGGTGGAGCTGCTCCTCTCTTCAGTCGCTTCAGGGTCAAACTCTGAGCGGAGCTGGCTCATGAACTGTCCAAAATGTTTGGTGGTTGGACCTGTGCGGAGTGTTATTTTTGTGCTGGCTGGTTTAAAGGTGTGCTGGGGATCAGGGTATTTTGGAGATTAAATGTGGTATCGAGATAGCTGTGAAGTTCCTATTTTCCAGCTTGGTTTGCAGATTTTCCGTTCCACCTTTGTGTTGCTGCCGTTGTATTGTGGCCCCTGTACGAGCTGTAGCCTTTAAGATGGATGGGAACACTAGGATAAGAACCTGGAAAATAAGAAACGACTTCAGCCTGGATTAAAGATGAACTTCATGTACCACTGACAGATCGGTTCCTCTGGAAGGGAATGAAGTGCCGACCTCACCTGCACAGCCTGGAACTCTATATTTCTCCATGTGCTCCATCATTCGTGTTGTAGTTGCTCTGTAAAGTGTAAATGTTAGAGGTATAAATATTAATGTATGATAATATTACATAACAACAGTGATCGAGGTCTACGGTGTTCTATGTACTGAACCCTGCCTGTTCAGTTACACCAATGTAAATGCAGATTTATATTCTATGGCACCTTTAA
>JAMWET010000159.1:0-47500 GCA_024036415.1 Prochilodus magdalenae | reverse complement strand
ATGGATGAGGATAGACAAGTCTGGCTTTGGTGAGCACCGGGAGATTGCTACCTGCCTGTCTACACTATGCTACTAGGCTGTAAGTTTGGTGGAGGAGGGTTAATGCTATGGGATTGTCTTTCTTTCACCGGTCGGCCCAGAGCCCCTTAGTTCCAGTAAAGAGAAATCTTAATGCTGCCATATGATCTCGCCATTTTGGACAATTGCATGTGGGAACAATTTGGGGAAGACCCTATTAGGATCCAGTTTGACTGTGGCCCAGTGCACAAAGCAAGGTCCCTAAAAACTGGTTGGCGACTTTGGTGTGGAAGAACTTGATTGGCCTGTACAGAGCCCTGATCTCAAACTAGACACACATTCCAAAATAATGTAGAAAGGCCTTCCTAGAAGTGTGGAAGCTGTTGTAATTGCAAAGCAGGAACCACCTCAATATTAATGCATATGGATTTAGAATGGAATGTCTTAAAAGCCCCTATAGGTGTAATATATAGGTGTCCCAATACATTTTTCCTATATAGTGTAGTTGACAATACAATCACTGTAATATTGAGGCATTGTGAGTATCTTGATAGCAGCATGGCCTCTCTCAACTTACATTTACAGTATTTAGCTGACGCTCTTATCCAGAGCGACTTGCAAGGTTATTCATATTACAGGTAGTCCAGTGTAGTGTTAGGAGTCTTGCCCACGGACTCTTATTGGTGTAGCACAGCAAAGTCACTCAGCCCAGGATTCGAACCCCAGTCTCCCACGTGTGGTGGTAGCTACTTGGTGGGTAGTGGTGTTATCCGCTGAGCTACACCAACCATTATACTTCCATACTTCTACAAGTACCATACTTCCATACTTCTACGCTTCATCCCGCCAATGCCAAACTCACTTATACGCATTTGAAAATGTCTATATGAAATTATTCAGAGGGGTGTGCTGTGAAATACTCAGTCCTAAACCATAACCCTGAGTCCGATGTGTTCACAGTGGTGGGGATAGGAACCATATATCCACCTCTAAAAGACGTCCAGCCCCTTAGAGAAAGTTACTACTGTACATACAATGCTTACGAATATGCTGCCTGATGCTAGAGACATTATTTTACAGTGCATTTGAATTTGGATTAAAACATAACTATATTAAATATGTTCACGGTGGAGACTTGCCTGCAGGGTAAAGTAAATCAAATTAGTCCACAAAGAAAACATATTATAGAATATTATTTAAAATTCGCCATTGTTGTACCATTATCAACACTCCATCAACATTACAATTAACATAAACACTTAGAGGGCACATGGTTTGTTGGTTGTTTTAGACAGTAAGTGGTTTTATTTGACCTGTGGTTGGTTTAGCTCAGCAGATAACTTAGTAGCCAACACCACATGTGGGAGACTGGGGTTTGAATCCCGGGCCAAGTGACTATGCTGTGTTATACCCGTAAGAGTCCTTGGGCAAGACTCCTAACACTACATTGGCCTACCTGTAATATGATTAACCTTGTAAGTCGCTCTGGATAAGAGTGTCAGCTAAATGCCGTAAATGGAAATGTATTGACATTGTCAAATGCGTACGAGTGAGTTTGGCATTGGTGGGATGAAGAGTGGCACATTTGCTGCCTTTATGAACCAGTGTTTATTCTGTGTGGAACAATTGCAAACAAACTGTTTCTAACCTGGTTCATATGTCAGTCAACTGTGAAACCCCTGGTTCCTATCACCACCAAACACTTGGAAGGTTTGAATACCGATGAGCACTGGCTCATTACAAGGGGAGGAAATGGGTGAGCTTGGGCATTATTCCCAAGATAGCCCTGCGCCACTGATACTGTTTTTGTCTAATTTAACCTGCACAGTCTTTCATACGTCCAGTTGTTGAGAGTCGAGCGAAGAAAGCGTTCTTAGTTGCATTAAACATTCTTAAAAGCTACACCACAGCATATACCTGGGTCTGTTTGTGACTCTAACTGAATCCCTGCCATGCTAAAAGCTCTCCAGTGGCAAAACCAAGACATTTTCATCAGAAACTGCAGCGTGAGTGCTCAGTTCTCTTTGTGAAAGAACTCCGCGATCCCTTTTGGGTTTGTCCTTTTGTTATCAACAGCATGCATTCACATGAAACCCAGGCAAGAAAGCTAGGCCAGTAATTTGAGTAATGGGCTGTTTATGTGTTCTAGCCTTGACTCAGCGCTCTTAGCCAAAACCTCTTCTCTTCTCTCCACCCTCAGTGCATGCCGTCTCCTTTCAGGCACAACATCAAAGATTTCTAGAGAATATCTATAGCAAAGAAAACGAGAAAATGAATGTACATTTGGGTGAGCTGGGAAAGAAGCGAGGGTGTAGCATTTCAGAGCGAGTTGCTATAGCGAATGCTATCAGTGCTAAAAGAGAACCATCTGTCTCACAGGAGCATCGAGGGGATCGAGATTGGGAACATTCAGAGGAGGATGTTTGAACCTCTCAAAAACCTTACTCACATGTAAGTGTTGCTTTCTCACCTCCACCTCCACCACCACCAACCCCCACCCCCAAATGTCACTCATTAATCTTTTAGAGCTTGCTGAAATATTGCTCTCAGTAACACACAGTGCTCACTCACTCAGAAAGCAATCTCGTACTCACTCGGACCCGCCCCAGCCCGTTTGCTCCAGCTTTGAGTGGGTGGTTACCAAATACGGTACCTGAACAGAGTCATTTGTCTCTGAAGACATTTAAAGAGTCTAAAAAAGGTTTTTTGAAATACCGTTGGAGACCAGCCTTCCTTTGCCTCATTTCCAGCTACATGATCATTAAGTTTAAATTATTCATTATATTATAAGCTCCCCAGACAAAAAAACTAATCACCTCTGTGATGTTCTGGGGGTGTTTCTTTGGTTGAGGTGACAGTAAATGTGAACCTACACTAAGCTGCTGGACAAGCAGGTTTACCTTTACTTGTCATCCAGCCAGGGAACATAACACTCCTATCCCTGTATTCCAAGATGACAATTCCCAAGTTTAAAGGGCTGCAATGTGACTGATTGGCATGATGAACACTCAGGGGCATTCACACATCTGGACTGGCCCACAAAATCCAGAGATTTGAATCTTCTTGAAAATCTGTGATGCCACCAGGAACAACCAGTACAAACGGCCAGGGAAGGCGTCCACCAAATCTGGACCAACTGTGGGACTCTCTGATGCGAGAGTGTCTGAACATTGATGTAGCCCACATCCAGAAACATGTTCAGTACATGCCAAATCTAATGACGGCTGTTATCCGTGCTTGTGGAGGTATTCCACACTAGTCCTGCCTGTACATGTGTTCCAATTGATCAATATTTCAGGGATACTTTGCTTGCATAGCCCTGTTCAGGTCATACCACAGCACCCCACACAGAACCTGCACCCTGGATGTTCCTCCATGTGCTCAATCGAAGACATGAACAGTAGTCAGTTGGTGTGTTATTATTAATTTGGATTATGTGGTTTATAACTGTGCTTTAAAATTTTTTTTTTATTAATGATCAATGCAGAAATCCAATGATTCATTTGAGTCATTGCTGAACTGTAGTTGAGACGAAAGGCTGCTTAGCAGGAGTGATGGGGAGTCAGTTACTTAAGAGTTGATTCTTTGACTCCAGCACATCTAAGAGTTGGGATTGACTCCTCGCCAATGACTTCAGGAGTTGAAATGCTGGGTGTCAACTCTTTTCATTGTAATAGGCCCGAGGGACTTTCTAACAGAGGTGAGTGTAAAGCAGGCGAGAGTCTGAGTAGCGAGAGTTTGATTACCAGCTTAAAACAAGACCAGTGCTGCTCACCAGCCACTCGCAGAGAACAGAGAATGTCTGTAGGACTTGCTCCTTCCATTTCCGTTACCCCTTAAACGGTGCTGCAGTAACATTCTGATGCCACTGCACCATTAAGGAAACCGTTGTATCTCGTAAGGTGGGCCAGAATAGGGGACTGAAAGGCTAAGCCATGTTTAGTCCTTCAAAAAGATTTTACAGTGTAACTCCAAATACACACGGGACGCGTCACTGTAGAAGCAGGAGTCACTCCAAAGACACTATTCCAGTCTTTGGTGCCGTTGACGTGGTCTTAGGGACAGTCATCGTAATGGTCTGAGCGCATGTAGTCCAGCTCGGTGCAGCCGTCTGCCAATGGTGCTGGCATTAGCAGGACCACTCATGGAGGATGTCACTGCTTGCTGAACGTCCTCAGTTGTGGCTGTTGGGTCGCTCGGGTACAGCTATAATCAAATCAAATCACACAAATCAGTTTTATTGTCACGTCACACACAGGTGTGAAGGTGAGTGAAAAACTTAGGTGCGTAGTCCCTTACAGTACTTACATACAAAATGTATACATCACGAGATTTTGGGGAACAACCTCCTTCCCTCAGTTAGAGCACTGAAGATGGGTCGTGGCTGGGTCTTCCAACATGACAATGACCCAAAGCACACAACCAGGATAACCAAGGAGTGGCTCCGTAAGAAGCATATCAAGGTTCTGGAGTGGCCTAGCCAGTCTCCAGACCTAAACCCTATAGGAAATCTTTGGAGGGAGCTCAAACTCTGTGTTTCTCTTACTGTATATATATATATATATATATATATATATATATATATATATATATATATAACCCTGGAAATTAAGTACATACACAGTGGTCTCTGAACTTTGCACAGTACTGTAGTATGTAAACAGTTTTTAAGTTTAAAGTTCTTAAAACATCGTATATAGAATAAAAATAAATCCCATTATGAATTATTCACGACAACCAAGGCATTTATATAACTTATATTCAGCACTTATTCAGCCTGCAGCAGTTTAGCCCCGCCCATTCCCATTGAAGTTATAAAGAGTATTTCAGCACTCAGTCTGCTTTCATTTACATACATCAGTCTCAACTCTGTAACATAAACAACCTGTTTATCCAGGTAGGATAAAGAGCGGCTGGAAAACGGTCTTTGATCCTACGGTTTGAGCCGGGATGAATAGTCTTTGGAGAAGCCGTGCGGAATCTGCATGTTGATATGAGTTTCTTTGGGGCTGCTCTGTGATGTCTTTATCTGGGAGGACCTCATTAAAAATAGATTTAGACGAAAGTGGTACCAGCTCTGAAACTGAGATGAATAATAGTGAGTGTTAGTGATGGTGATTAGGTTTCCATGAGACACTGTAGCTACGGGTAACGTTTGAGTCAGTAGGAAACGGAGGAACATGAACGTTTCTGGAACTCCTCCCAGACTCTCTGTAGAAGGTTTGTATTTGTTTTCCATTATGTAGTCATATATATTCAGATGGGCTGAAACAGCTGAAGAGGCTCTGAGAAAAGCCATCCAGCCGTTCAGCAGTTCAACCATCCAGCTGTCCAACCGTACAGCCCCTCCTGCGGCTCAGCAGTTCAGCCGTACAGCAGTTTAGCCATTCAGATGTTCACCCGTTCACCCCCTCAGCTGTACAGATGTTCAGATGTCCAGCCGTCCAGCAGGGCTGCTTTTGTGACTCTTCCCCCTGATTGTGATTCCGCTCGGAGACCCGTCCTATAGCAGCATCCTCTCCTCCCCGTTACGAGCACTGTACTCAGGATGAGTGACACGTTCAGGAGCAGTCAGGCAGTTTTCACCTCCTGCTGCAGAGACGGGAGGGAACGCCTCTTCAGAGACGGAGCTAATCTCAGATGGCTGTCCAGCTCAATAACGTTAGAGGGAGTTTAATATCATCCTGAACAATTCAGACCTCCATGTCTCACCACATCCCTCTCTCCCCTCCCCTCTGTCTCTCTCTATCACTTTCTTTCTCTCACACTCTCTCTCTCTCTGTCCTACCCATCTCACTCTGTCCCATCTCGTCTGTCACGTTTTCTCTCTGCCTCATCTCTCACTGTCTCTCTCTGCCTCTGTCTCTGCCCTATCTCTGTCTCTCTCTTCACTCTCTCTTCTCACTCTTTCTCTCTCTCTCCCCTCTCGCACTCTCTCTGTCTTACCCGTCTCCCTCTGTCCCATCTCCTCTGTTGCGTTTTCTCTCTGCCTCATCTGTCACTGTCTCTCTCTGCCTCTGTCTCTGCCCTATCTCTGTCTTTCTCTTCACTCTCTCTTCTCTCTCTCTCTCTCCCCTCTTGCACTCTCTCTGTCTTACCCGTCTCCCTCTATCCCATCTCCTCTGTTGCGTTTTCTCTCTGCCTCATCTCTCACTGTCTCTCTCTGCCTCTGTCTCTGCCCTATCTCTGTCTCTCTCTTCACTCTCTCTTCTCTCTCTCTCTCTCTCTCTCTCTCTCTCTCTCCCCTCTCGCTTTCTCTCTCTGTCCTACCCATCTCACTCTGTCCCATCTCGTCTGTCGCTTTTTCTCTCTGCCTCATCTCTCACTGTCTCTCTCTGCCTCTGCCTCTGTCTCTGCCCTGTCTCTGTCTCTCCCTTCACTCTCTCCTTTCATTCTCTCTCTCTCTCTCTCCCCCCCTCACTCTCTCTCTGTCCTACCCATCTCACTCTGTCCCATCTCGTCTGTAGCTTTTTCTCTCTGCCTCATCTCCCACTGTCTCTGTCTCTGCCCTATCTCTGTCTCTCTCTCTCTCTCTCTCTCTCTCTAACTCTCTCTACCTTCTTAGTGCTGCTCTGCTGTACAGTAACAAACCTCACCACAAGCATTTCAATGCATGAACAAATGAACAAATAAGCTTGAACTTGAACTCTCTCTGTCTGTGTCCTTCTCTCTCTCCACCCTCTCCCTCTGTGCACCCTCTGTCTGTCTTCCCCTTTCTCTCCCACACAATCTCCCTCTCTCCCTCTTGCCTCTTTCTCTTTCCCCTCTATGTTTGTCTTTGTCCACTTCTTTTTCTCTCTCCACCTCTCTCTTTTACTGCCCCCTCTCTCTGCTTTATCTCTCTCTTTCTCTCTCTCTCTCTCTCTCTCTCTCTCTCTCCCCCCTCTCTCTCTCTGAACTCAGCTACTTTAAGAAGTTCCAGTATTGTGGATATGCTCCTCACGTGCGCAGCTGCAAGCCCAACACTGACGGCATCTCGTCCTTTGAAGACCTTCTGGCCAACATCGTCCTCCGCGTCTTCGTCTGGGTCGTCTCCGCCACTACCTGCTTCGGCAACATCTTCGTCATCTGCATGCGCTCCTACATTCGCTCCGAGAACAAGCTCCACGCCATGTGCATCATTTCCCTGTGCTGTAAGAGTGCCCTTCACTCGTTCATTCTCTCTTTTCCCCCTCACGTTACTGATCACATTAATATCTGGACCTTCAGTCTTATACAGGCCAGCCAAATGGCTTCTTTCCCTGAAGATTTAATCTTAAAATAAGTAAATACATCGAAATGCACATACTTAGGTATGGAGTTGTGTGTTTAACATGTTGGGTATGAGCTTGCATGTGCCATACTGGTGTAACAAGGGCATTGAGGCAGGTTGGAAGAGCATAACGGTGTTGTTTTGGCCAGTCCAATAATCCACATCAGGATAACAGGCAGGGATTTAAACACAGGCAGGCAAAGGCAGAGACATACCCAGCAACCAACAACCAGGAGACAGGGCAAGGAATCAAAACGGGCTTGGCAAACCGAACACAACTCAGAACACAGATTAAGGGCACAGGCACTTCACAAACTAACAGGCCAAACCCAGGGGTGTATTACACAAGGGCTGATAAGGAACACCTGTGAAGGTGAGGAGTGTGACAAGAGGGTGGAGACAGGGAGGGACCAAAATAACAACAAACACACATAGAAGTGTCAGGAGGGAAAACAAAGACAGGAACAGACAGAAAGACAGGAGCAGGTCAGGACAGGATCTTACCACTGACTTACTTCCATATAATTTCACTAGGGGGAGGCCTATGACTGTACACACTGATCATCACATGAATAGCTGCACCCAGAAGGAATCAACCAACAGGAATGAAACTTGGTGGGTAGATTTGACATTGTGAGACATGCAAATGATGCATGTCTCAGATTCAGCCTGACTTACCCAACAGCCATGATTGTGGGCATTCAATGAGCAGCGATGCCTTCCTTGAGTCATCCTGCTAGTGGCAGCACCATTTGCAGACAGCTGCACGATGCAGGACTACATGAACACGGACCATTATGACGACTGTCCTTAACACCACGTCACCGTCACCAAAGACTGCACTGGTGTCGTGCCAGACTGTCATGCAGTGACTCAGGATGGCAGCGGGTCATCTTCAGTGACGAGTCATGCTTTAGTCTTGGGGGAGACGACCGATAAATCTGTGTGTGGAGGCACCGTGGTCAGCACCAAGGTGAACAGTTTGTTGTCACACGTCCAGAAGGCCTGGTGTCCCTCCACCTCCACCCCTACCGCACAATCTGCAGGAACTGTGTGAGGATATTCAAACTGCATGGGATGGATTAGCACAGGACACCATTAGGAACCTCTACAACTCCATACCGAGACGTCTGGCATGTGGTGTTAACAAACAAGAGTAAGGGTGGAGCTGCAAGCTTGCTGGTAGGCGGGCAGTAAAGTTGTGTTACAAGATGACATCACCTTGTAACAGAGAAAAGGGCTGGACTTTCAGTGAAGTGGTGTTTCAGGGAGATGAGAGAAGTGGTTTCTGTGGAAGAGGGTTTTTCCCTCTGGCATCTACTTCGGCCTTTATTGCTTCGCAGACCATTGGCATGCACTAAAAGCTGTACCACTGGAAGAACAGATATCGATTACTAGTGATAATAGATTAAGCTATGTTTTA
Organism: Prochilodus magdalenae; assembly: GCA_024036415.1. Lineage (NCBI taxonomy): Eukaryota > Metazoa > Chordata > Actinopteri > Characiformes > Prochilodontidae > Prochilodus > Prochilodus magdalenae. Next base: position 38,807 of record JAMWET010000159.1, on the reverse strand, counting down.
AAATACATACAGGCATAGAACAGGACACAAAATCATTTTTCTGGTTTACGGACTGTATAAAACCACAGTCAGAGCTGTTATCGCCATAGTAACCCAACCTGAAACAGTGGTACATCTTCCTGGAAGTGGCCGGCCTTCCAAAATTCCTCAAAGGGCACAGCGTCAACTCGTTCATGAAGTCACAAAAGAACCCAGATGAACATCTAAGGAACAGCAGGCCTTGGCCGTCTCATGATAAGGTCAGCATTTGTGATTTCACCACCAGAAAGAGGCTGGATAAAAATGGCATCCATGGGCTAGCTGCAGGGTAAAAACCTCTGCTAGCTAAGATAAGCATAAAGACCTGTCCTACATTTGCCAAAATCACCTCAATGACCTTCAAGCTTTCAGAAATACTGTTCAGTGGACTGAGTTCAGTGGACTGAGTGGAACTTTTTGGAAGCAAAGGCTAAAGAAAATGAATTAGACTCTGGAGTGACCTGGTCAAAGTCTTTACCTGAACACTGTTTAGACGCTGCGGCAATATTCTACTTTAAACGTTCAGTTCACGCTTGAAAGCCCTCCAGTGTGGCTGAATGAGAGCAATTCTGCAGAGAAACATGGACCAGAATTCCCCCCACAGTGACGTGAAAGACTGATCTCCAGTTATAGGAGGTGTTAAGTTGCCACTGTTGTCTCTAAAGGTGACACAGTCTGTTATTAAATTGGTGCTGTGAAACGTTTCCCTTAGTAACAAGAAACTATAAGTATTAATAAACCAAAGACGGATCAAGTTTACCCTCATCTTCACAAGAATAGCTGCACCCAGAAGGAGTCAACTGACAGGGATCAACCTTGGTGGGTTGGTTTGACACTGAGAGACATGCAAATGATTTAGGTTTCACACTCGACCGCACTTGTAGCATAAGCAAGGACGTGTCTTATCGCTGTACCTGACTGACCCAACAGCCATGACTGCAGACATTCGGCAGGCAGTGGAGTCCTCCATGAGTCCTGTTAGTGTCAGCACCATTGGCAGACGGCTGTACCAGGCAAGACTACATGCACACACACCATTACGATGACTGTCCTTAGGACCACCTCAACGTCACCAAAGACTGCAGTGGTGTCATGCCAGACTGTCATGGAGTGACTCAGAATGGCGGCGGGTCATCTTCAGTGACGAGTCCCACTTTTGTCTTGGTGGAGACGACCAACGAATCCGTGTGTGGAGGCACCGTGTGGAGGCACCGGAGTAAGCAAGTTACTACCGATTTATTACACAGGCCAGTGAAGGTACTGTCTTGCCCAAGGACACTTAGTGCTGTAGTAGTTGCCGTATAGTATAACCGGTAAATGAGCCCCAGTCTCCAGAGGTGTTATCCACTACTCTATACCAACCTACTTATATGCAACTAGCATTTACGTTTAAGGTTAATTACCACAATATTAGCATATTACCATGTAATTACACATGTATTACTGGCCGGTAAAATGAAGTGCTACCTGAATAGGCATTGCTTGGTATTCCCCGTGTTCCTTCAGGTGGCTTCATGATGGATTACGTACAGTCCCGGTTGTCACCTTACAGCAAAATTCTCTTTACAGCTAATTAAGCCCGCAGAGTCCTGCTGAGTTATTCTGGCAGATTTCACACACCATTTACTCAGCGCAGGAAGAAAAGGAGTCCCTGTTGGGCTTAAGATGTGCAAAGTTTCCCACCTCTCAGATCCGCTCCCTAAGCTGTTTAAGAGAACATTCACATCAACTGGAGCTGTAAGCACTGTTAGGTCAAAGGTAGAGTGTTGCTAGGAAAAAGCGTGTTGAGGCTTTGAAGAGCTTTTATGTCATCTGCTTGTTTACCTGCTGTGTCTTTAACTATTAATAACCCACACCAATCTTCAGCCTGTAGCATCTCACGGCTGTAGTCAGTTATATTTAACCTCTAAGTACAGGGTGGGAAACGTGCCCTCCATCTTTATACAACAGGTGGGAAGCCCGGGGGCAGCTTATGTTCTAAAACTGCACGGTACAAGCCATGGACTGCACCACAGCTGATATGTTCTGGTGCCCTAGAACGTAACAGTAAAACAAGTTTCATACTGAGATAAAAAAGTCCCAAACTGTATTTTACGTATTTAATAAAAAAATTAAATTGCTAAAAAGGTATAAAGTGGTCATTTATTGGGGAAATAAGAAGTGAGGTTTGCTGTCTAGCTAAGTGCTCAGGAGGGAGGTTGTTGGAGTAACTTTCCAGCAGGCTGTATCAAACATCCCCATGGGTCACTGGCCCACATTTGGACTTACAGAATCATTAATCATTATGTTGGGAACTTTTAATGCACTGTTTAAAAGAACTACTGAAAGGTTCTACGGGGAAGCGTCTAACAGTTCCTCTATAATTGTTTTTCAATCGATGGGCCACTGTGGTGCAGCTAGGGGGCCACAGGTATTTCTTTGTTTCATGCTACGTATTTTTAAATTTGTGATTTTTGTTGCTGTGCTTTGTTGTCAGGGTTACTGGCACATAAACAGTAGGACTGGCAGTGAAATGCTTTCTGTCTGTTCACATGTAACAATGAAATAATATGAAGATAGGGTATCTAAAGTCAAAGATCCTGGTTAGAAGGAACAATAGATGATAATACTTTTAGACTGAGATGGGGCATGTTTATTAAGCGACACATACAGAAGTAGTGTCTCTTAGATAGGCTAACGCAACATGCCAGATGTCCAGGTTCCTAATGGTGTTCTGTGATAATCCATCCCATGCAGCTTGAATATCCTCACACAGTTCCTGCAGATGGTGTGGTAGGGGTGGAGGTGAGGTGACACCAGGCCTGGTGCAGACCACGGTGCCTCCACACAAGAATCCGTTGGCCGTCTCCACCAACACAAAAGCGGGACTTGTCATGGAAGATGACCCACTGCCATTCTGAGTCACTCCATGACAGTCTGACTCGACACCATTGACGTTGACGTGGTGTTAAGGGCAGTCGTTGTAACGGTCTGCATCATGCAGCTGTCTGCCAATGGTGCTAGCACTAACTGGATGACTCATAGAGAACTCATGCTCGTCTGCTGTCGTGGCTGTTGGGTCAGTCAGGTACCTTGATACGACCTGTCCTTGCTTATGTCACATGCACAGCCGAGCATGGGACATGGATCATTAGCTTGTCTCATCTTGTCACACCTAGCCACCAAGTTTCATTCCTGTCGGCTGACTCCTTCTGGGTGCAGCTATTTGTGTAACTGCTCTTTCGACGATGAGTGTCGTTATTAATCATGGAACTGACCAACCACACTCTACTCCTGGAACTTGTGTGTGCAGGCTTTCCTCTTACTGACTTCTGAGGTCGCTTGGAATACGAGAGTATAACTGGGTTCCTCAGAAGCTCTTTAGAAGTCAGTATGGAAGCAGCCTGATATACACCCACCTGATTGCTCTGTTCTATGGTTTTACTCCAAAGACCACCTTTTTGGAGTCTAGCATGCTTCACCACCCTCCACCCGGATACGACACAAATGATTCCTTTGTATCCCGTAAATGTTTTCAAGCTTTCAAAGGATTTCTTGCATTTCCACTCTGGACTGTCAAATGTGTCATGTTCTATGAATGCTACCCCTATTTTTACAGCTCTGTCTCCACCACCTCACCACTCGCCGGTGCACTGGGTGTAGTTGTCCGTGAAATTAAAAATCGCTGTTGATTTCCGACTTTTTGATATGCTCCAAATATCAGGATTTATCAACATTTCTGCCCCAGTGAGAGTGTGAGAGTGAGAGATAGAGAGAGAGAGAGAGAGAGAGAGAGATGTTGGGTGATGAAGGTTCAGATCTGATCCAAGACATTTGCTGAAGTGGAAAGCATTTCGAGAGAGTTTTCGCTTTGATGTCTTTGGTGGTGCTCAAATGTAGTAATTGATTTTTTTCCATTGGTGGTTGAAGATTAGCATGTAACTGTGGGGTTGTCTGTGGATGAGAGTGCTCCAAATGCCACTGTTTGCCTAGCCAGGCATGGTCAGATGTGTCCCGGGGAGCAGGAATTCCATCAAAAGCATAATGGGACGATGGTTAAGGGGTGACAAAGATGTAGAGCGGAACCCGAAGCATCCTGTAGTATGGTGAAGGCGCAGTCCTACTGAAGCTGAGGAGTTTGAAAGCGGGTTTGATGTTATTTTCTGATAGACTGCCAATGGCAAAGACAAGAGAGCCAAGCACTTTGAAAAGTCAGCAGCCGTGCCTCAGAAACAAATGAAAACTTTCAAAGCTGACATCTAACCACAGTAGCTGCTGATCTTTAGACTCCCGGCATGTTGTTGCTGTCCAAAGACAAGCAATTTTACAGGAGAGGCCAAAAACCTCGTTCAGTTCTAATGTGAGTCAATGGAACCAGGCTTCTTTTACTAGTGATTTTGGGCCATTTCTGTTGGTCCATTCATCATGATATTTTCACACAGTGTAAACAAAAAACGACAAAAATGGAGATACATGAATGTGACTTGGCAGTGTCATATGTTTTAAATTTGAGAAATCTAGTTATTATTGTGGTAGTGTTGTGTTTTCAGACATGTTTGCTTTTGTCTGGGAGGATGAGCTGAACCTCTGAGCTGTACAGTGCGTATTCAGAAGTCATTTGATATTGTGAAATCCAAAAAAGTATATCCAGCTCATTTGGAAAACATATGTTAGCAGTGTAGACACTGGAACACCCAGGTTCCTATTTCCACAGTCATTAAGTTTCCCTACAATAACCCTTTTCACACCATACAACTCAACTACTGAAGTATGCAGACAATTTGAGAGGTTGCTGGAATCCACACTTCGACACTCAGCCTGTACCGATGCTGTGGCATTGCCCACGTATGCCACAAGCAAGGTAGGGCTTATCTTATATGCATTCATATATACAAATATACAGCCTATTGCACACCTTATGAACCCACCAAGCCAGCTCATAATACATGACTTCCTTCATGAGCTACGGACTGCGGCCGTCGAAGTAAGAAGTGGTCATAATAATGTGACTCGGCTTTGTAATATGTCACAAATTTGAGAAAACAAGTTTATTATTGTGACTCTCCGTTTTCAGACATGTTTGCTAGGAGGATGAGCTGAACTTTTGAGTTCTCTGCTGAGCATGTTCCGAAGTCGTGTGATATGGTGAAATCCCTTTTTAATTTCAATGAGTGTTAAAATCAGATCACAAACACCTGGAAATAAGATTAGTCACCTCGGGCTTATGAGAATTATGGGGCTATATACACCTGTGGGGTGTGAGTGATCCATAGATTGAGAAGAGGTGGTATGGTGCAGTGCATGTCTGGAAAATGTCTCCAAATGGACTAGCCATGGAGCTGTAGAGGTTCCTAATGGTGTCCTGTGATAATCCGTCCCATGCAGCTTGAGTATTCTCATACAGTTTCAGCAGATTGTGTGGTAGGGGTGGAGGCGGAGTGACACCAGCCCCCCGTCAATCTTGGCACTGATCACGGTGCCTCTACAAACGGATTTGTTGGTCATCTCCACCAAGACAAAAGCGGGACTCATCACTGAAGATGACACGCTGCCATTCTGAGTGACTCCATGACGCCATTGTAGTCTTGTGGTGACGGTGACGTGGTGTTAAGGACAGTCGTCGTAGCGGTCTATGTGCACGTAGACCTGTGTGATTCAGCCGTTTGCCAATGGTGCTTGAACAAGATGTCTGGAATAGTGGCTTTTGAGTCAGTCGGTTACAGCGATAAGGCCTATGAGCTACGGACTGCGGCCGTCGAAGTAAGAAGTGGTCATAATAATGTGACTCGACTGTGTAATATGTCACAAATTTGAGAAAACAAGTTATTATTGTGACTCTCTGTTTTCAGACATGTTTGCTAGGAGCATGAGCTGAACTTCTGAGTTCTCTGCTGAGCGTGTTCTGAAGTTATGTGATATGGTGAAGTCCCTTTTTAATTTCACTGGTTGTTTTCAAACACTTTGAGAATACAAGGTTAGCGCTGTAGACATCGGAACACCTGGGTTCCTATTTCCACCAGAGCCATGTGACTTCCTTCATTAGCTACGCACTGCCAGCTTCAAAAGTAAGAAGTGGTCATAATAATGTGACTCAACTGTAATATGTCACAAATTTGAGAAAACAAGTTATCACTGTAACTCCAGACGTGTTTGCTTCTGGCTGAGAGGATAAGCTGAACTTCTGAGTTCTGTGCTGAGTGCTCATTTGGGAACGCTCCGTTAGCGCTGTGGACACCGGAACACCCGGCTTCCTGTTAAGTTTCTCTATTATAAATCATTTCCCACCATACCACTCAGCTTAACTATTGAATTATGCTGAACATTTGAGAGAGATTGCTGGAATTCCACATCAATACTTAGCCTCTGCCAAAGCTGTGGCATTGTCCACTTTTGCCGGCACTCCAGCAAGGTAGGGCTTATTCCTACTACTTCAGCTTTCGGACTTTGTTGGCGAGGTAAACAGCAAAGTGCTGCATCAGTTCATTTTGTTTGTATCCGTAGAAGGGATGCGGAGGGCCGGCCAGGGAGACTGGCAGCTCGAAAATCTAGCATGACAATAGCTGACAGTGGCATTCAGTGGCTGCTTTCTTGAGGGTTTTAATGAAGTGCCTTTTTGGAGACCAAAATCAGGCTTCCTGTATTCATGGCTAGCTTTGATGTAATCCACATCCTTCATAGAACCACCCTCATGGTTCATTGAAGATACCCATGTGATGGGGTTCAAGTATTGAAACCGAATCACGTCTGGCCTTATAAGATGACTTTTTTGAAGAGCACTTAGTCAGCAAACAACCAGAGTCACCGAGTCCTGGACAATATTCCTCGTTACAGCACACTGAGTACCTGATTAAAATGCTAATCAGTTACCTGGTTATTGTAGAGGACTCTGTGGAAGACTCAGATTGCTTTCAGTTACTCCTCGGTTCCCACGTCCCAGTAATTACGGCATGAAGAGAAGTATGTTTTGTGCTTGTTTACTGTTTTTTCTGCACATTTAATCTTAAAGCCCCCGTATGTGGAAAACAGAAAACAAGAGTTTGGTGCCGTACAGTAACCCTGCTAACCTTTGAACACGTACATTTCTTAAAAAATCAGTAAAATGATCTTATATCTAATTGATATATCTTAAACTTGAAATTTTTTTATTCTAATTTTAATTTTATTGTACTTATTTCCAGAATTTTCTTACTTTTTGTAAGACAAATTGTCTTACTATATTGGCTATTCCCTATTTTAAGAAACATGCTTAAACCAAGTCAACTTATCTGCTAGTGTGGTGATAAAATTGCCAGTTTAAAAACACCTGGAAATAAGATTAGTCACCTCAGGCTTATGAGAATTATGGGGCTATATACACCTGTGGGGTGTGAGTGATCCATAGATTGAGAAGAGGTGGTACAGTGCAGTGTATGTCTCGTTCCATGTCTGGAAAATGTCTCCAAATGGACTAGCCATGGAGTTGTATAGGTTCTTAATGGTGTCCTGCAGTAATCCATCCCATGATCAGTCCCCCGTCAATCTTGGTGCTGACCACGGTGCCTCCACATACGGATTTGTTGGTCGTCTCCACTAAGACTAAAGTGGGACTCGTCACTGAAGATGACTCGCTGCCATTCCGAGTCACTCCATGACAGTCTGGCATGACGCCGTTGCAGTCTTGTGGTGACGGTGACGTGGTGTTAAGGACAGTCGTCGTATTGGTCTATGTGCACGTAGACCTGTGTAATTCAGCCGTTTGCCAATGGTGCTTGAACAAGGTGTCTGGAATCGTGGCTTTTGAGTCAGTCTGGTACAGCGATAAGGCCCGTCCTTGCTTATGTCACATGTGCGGTAGGGCATAGAACTTGTCTCATTCACATGTCTCACAATGTCAAACCTACACACCTAGTTACATTCCTCTCGGTTGATTCCTCCTGGGTGATGATGAGTGTATAAAAGTATTAAGCAGCATTTTGGCAATAGCAAAAGATAAAAAGCAATCTCAGTGATTGACCTGGTGAGGGGCTCAAGTGTTTTAGGGCCAACTAACAGGCTCCGGCTTTATCTGCATTTAATTTGAAGAAATGATTATCCAGCCAGTGTTTTAAATCAGGCACTCAGGGACTGAGATGAGCCTCAAGGGTACGTGGTGTTGATGTAAATCTGGATATCTTCTCCATATTAAACTTAAGACCATTAATAAATGATCTGACCTGGGGTGAGATAAATAAAAGAAAATGAATGGGTCCAAGGACAGAACCTTGGGGCACTCCCTGCAGGACTGGAGTAAAGGATATCTTGTGTATGCCAGTGGAGATAAACCATTGCCAGTTGGTAAGATCAAGGGCTATGCCTGGAATGCCTATGGACGAAAGTCTGGAATGAAGGAAGTCATGGTTCACAGTGTCAAAGCTACAGTGAGGTCGAGGAGATACCGATATTAAGAAAACCAACTTCGGTAGACAGTAAAAGATCTTCTCCTCCTAACAGGGCAGATTGAGTTCTACCCAGGGTGCGGAAGCCAGACTGGAATGGCTCATACAGCGTATTTCCGTGGAGAATATCCTGAAGATGTGAGGCCACAGCTCTTTCCGTCACCTTAGCTAAGAAAGGGAGTTTGAAAATGGGTCTGTAAATGGAAGGTATTGAAGTGCCTAATCCAGGCTTCTTAAGTATGGGTGTAACCATGGCTATTCTGAGAGGAGTAGGGGCAGAACCAGAGGAGAAGCCAGATTAATCAGACAGGCTACAGGAGGAGAGATAACAGAGAAGGGGATTTAAGAAAAGCTGCAGGAGCAGGGCCCAGCTGGCAAGAGGAGGAAGAGGACTAAGAGATGATTTCAGAGACTGTGGATGAGGTGAAAGAGAGAAGACTATATCGCCATTCTGTTGCCTTAGGTGGACAAAGGATGACTGCGTTACAGTTGAAAAGTCTGACACTGAGCATGAGAGCTGGGAGTAGATGACATTAGAGGTTGACGAGGCTGGGATGCTGGGAAGAAGGTGGTCTATAGTTATAAGCCTTGAATTACTACCCTTCATAGTAGTTGAAAAGCAAGTTGGGCAGCCTCTAGGGCTTCCCAGTACCTACAGATGTGTCCCTTAAACAGGAAATGATGAACAGGAAGTCCGGTTTCTTGTACAGATGCTCAAGACACCTACCATTTACTTTAATAGCTCTGAGCTCAAGGGTGAAGCATGTGGAGGTACAAGGAGCAGGGACCTGTTTAGTTTTGAGGGGAACATCAATATGTTGGAAGCAGAGGGACGGCATCATGTCCAAAAGACGTAAGGTCTGAAGTGAGATGGAAAAGATCAAATAAAGATCAAAAGAATCAGGTTTGTGAAAAGAGACAGTTGTGATTTAATAGTTTAGAGGAGAGGGTCCTAAGATAACAGGGGTCATTGTAGGTGGACGGTAAGTTAAGTTTGTAATCTGAATAAATAAATATTGCATATATATAAAATATTGCAAATATTGTTTTGTATTGCATACAGATTTCATTTTTAATACTACTTAATTCTACTTTCAGTTCACAAAGCATTCTGCAAAAAATGTCATTTACTTATGTAAAAACTACATTTTTACTAGCCACAATTCATTTTTTACAAGAATAACATCTAATTTTTGCTAGTTAGTATTACGTATTTAATTTTCACACGTGTAAATCTCATTTCTGATGTTAAGCAAATAATATTTACTAGGTGGAATTTAATTTTCAGTTGCAAACTGAATTCCTGAGATAAAAAAATTAATAAAATTGTAGCATATTGATCAACCACATTTACAACTTTTAATCGAAATAAAAAATTTAAAAAACTTAGTTTAAACTTAGTCTTAGTAAACCTTATCACTGTATTAACAATAAATTGGATTCAATATTGTTAGAAATATTATTATTATTATTATTATTATTATTATTATTATTATGTTCATAAATATCATTCATATCATTAAAGTTTTTTCTTTAGGCAACGGGTTCTACACAGAACTAAAAGGGGTTCTTCTATTGTTACAAGCTTGCTGCTAGAACCATTTTCAAAAGGTGTTTATATAGAACCATATACAACATATACATATTCCACTCATCTGAGGAACCATTAAAGTTTCCTTTAAGGATGCCAATGGTTTTGGGGTGTACATGGTTCTAAAGGGAACAGTTGTCTTTACTAAGGAACCCTTAAACAACCACGTTTTCTAAGAATATTAAAATCAGATTTTTTAACACTTAATAATTTTATGGATTAAAATATAAAGCATGTGTACAATTCACCTCCAAAATCAAAACACGCCCTTGTGTCGCTCCCCTGGTTACTGTTACAGGCTACAGATGGTTTTAAAGATTTACAGGACTCTACATCGCCTTATATTCCACCCTTGTTTCCGGGGCAGGTGCTGACGGTTTGATGGGCGTCTACTTATTTGTGATCGGGGCGTATGACCTGAAGTTCCGTGGGGAGTATAACCGCCATGCCCAGGCGTGGATGGACAGTGTGCCGTGTCAGGTGGTGGGTTCTCTGGCCATGCTGTCCACAGAGGTCTCCGTCCTGCTCCTCACCTACCTCACCTTGGAGAAGTACATCTGCATCGTCTACCCCTTCCGCTACCTGACTCCTGGACGGCGACGCACAGTCACAATACTGGTGGCCATCTGGATCCTGGGCTTTATCATTGCCTTCCTACCTCTGGTGTGTAAGGAAGCGTTCCAGAACTTCTATGGCACCAATGGAGTCTGTTTCCCTCTGCACTCAGAGCAGCCCGAGACCATAGGAGCACAGATCTACTCCATTGTCATCTTTCTGGGTGAGTGTAAAGGCAACTGTAACTGAACCTAGGGCTTAGTTTAACCAGCAGGGCACTTTCAAATTGTCTTAGCTGCAAGTAATCAAATGTGATTGGTTGTTATGCAAATGGAATCTCAGGATGACCGTGTCTGTGGACAAGCTTTGGGTGATTTGGGCTAAATGTGGGTGGGGACAAAGTGATACAGGCAAACGAACAATGCTGCTAACATGATCAGAAGCTTGCCAGACCCATAATGAGTCACCTTGTGTTTAAGGTGGTGTGACAGGATCCATAGATTGAGAAAAGGTGATACAGTGCAGGGAATGTCTCGTTCCTTGTGTGGGAAATGACTCCAAAGCAGATGTTAATGATTGGCTAAAAGGAGTGACTGTATTTTGGCATGCCAAAGACCATAGTGTGAAGGAAGCAGCTAAATCTGCAGGTGTATGGAAGCATACGGTCATACGGGTCTACCAGCAGTCGCTAAGATCCCAGCCTACAGGAAACTCTCCTCGGAATTGTTCCAGGGAAGACATCCACCAAATCTGGACCAACTGCACAAGTCTTTGATGCAAGAGTGTCTGAACATTGATATGGCCTACATCCAGAAACCTGTCCAGTCCATGCCAATTTAAATTTTACCTGTTAGTTATTGGTGTTTGTGGAGGTCCTACACCCTATTAGGTATTTTTCAGTCACAGGTGGCTCATTTTTGTCCAGTGGGTTTATTTTAGTTACACTAGCAGACTAATAGTAAGCCACTGGATATGAACTTACATAGTTGTTATAATAATTTGACCACATGTCATTTCTCCATAGGCCTGAACCTGGTGGCATTCCTCATTATCGTGTTGTCCTATGGAAGCATGTTTTATAACATCCAGAGGACGGGGACCCAGACAACCAAATACAGCAACCACATAAAGAAAGAACTGACAATAGCCAAACGCTTCTTCTCCATTGTGATCACAGATTCACTTTGCTGGATTCCTATTTTCATTCTCAAGATCCTTTCACTCATGGAGGTGGAAATCCCAGGTAAGTGCTTCCTCGGGAGTTCTTAATGTTGTTCAGGAACACCAGCCTCTGCAGGGTCATGCATCATCTTTGGTTGTTTAGCTTTTGTTCTGTGGCCTGTGTCGGGCTGAAAAACGGTAAAGGGAAAATGTAGTCTGGCCTGTTTACACTATATAAACTGAGACACGGCCTGAATTTAAAAGGATGCCTGAACATTTGGGACAATCTGTGAAATGAAAAGAGTCTTCTTTAAATCTTCATTCAGTTCTGCTTCGGCACAATTGAACAGATCGTCAAATGACCTCTACATCCTCTTATGCGGCATCATTATCTTCCAGGACATTACACAAAACTGCTTCGCTATAAATGTTTGCTTTTGTGCTTCGTATCCCAGGGAAATGATGTTCCCAAACAAAATGAAAGAGCACAATGCCTTTAAAATGGCCACTTCAAGAGGAACTTAGTGAGAACCTCTTACAGCTCAAATCTGTTATTCATGGCCGTTTTTTTTTTATCTCATGTCTGTTCATGCAGGAACCATCAGCTCATGGGTGGTCATCTTCATCCTGCCCATAAACAGCGCTCTAAACCCCATTCTCTACACGCTGACCACACGACCCTTCAAGGAGACCCTCCTTCAGGTGTGGTCAAACTACAGACAACGAAGGCCGCTGCTCAGCAGCCGCCCAGCCCATTTACCCTCCTTCACCTGGCAGGAGATGTGGCCCCTTCAGGAGAACAGCCAGAACCTGACCTCACCCGATTACCTGGCCCAACCTTCCGAAATGTTGTGCACCTCCGGGACGTCCCAGCTCCTGCCCGCCGAGGATGTAAACAGGACATGACGCTTTTTGGGGGGATCCTGCCGACTACGCCACCTCACAGGCCCATTCCTACAAGGCAGACTCTTTTGTATGGTTAATATACGCATGACCCTGCTCAAACGGAATTCGCACCGAATTCATTTGATGGTCTAGATAAGCCTTTGGAAAGGCTTGTTTACACTAAGGTTGTGAGGGTGGGTGATCAGAAAGCAGTGTTGGATAAAGAACTCAATGACTGCTAAGTGTTTTTCCATCAGTTCATTCTTATTCTTTGGAATCTTGTTAGTTGTAGTGACTTGCATGTATTTTGTCCATGTGAGTCATGAGTAATTGTTGGGTGGTTGTGTGTGATTCTCTCAGTGGTGTAACTAGAATGACATGGGCACCGATGGAGAAGAAGTGTGTTTCCTCCCCCCACCCAAAAGCACCTCAACCAACCCAATGCTCTCAAGGTATTTAACTTCAAACACTACGTGTGTAAATGTGTATACATACTCATCATCAAAAGCCCAGAAGGAAGTGTGGGATCGCAGTGCTGTTGGGAAGGAAGATAAAAGTTACCAGGATCAATAACTGATGATACATTTAGACTGATATGATCAATATTTATTGAGCTACACATACAGAAATCTGTCTCTCAGTATGGCATCAGGCTGCCATGTTTGCTAACCCAACATGCCAGACCTCTCAGCATGGAGCTGTAGAGGTTCCTAATGGTGTCCTGTGATAACCCATCCCCTTGCAGCTTGAATAGCCTCACACAGTTCCTGCAGACTGTGCGGTAGGGATGAAGGTGGATTGACACCAGGCCTTCTGGACGTGTGCCAACAAACCGTCCATCTTGGTGATGACCACGGTGCCTGCACACATGGCTTTGTTGGTCGTCTCCACCAAGACAAAAGCGGGACTCGTCACAGAAGATGAGCTGCTGCCATTCTGAGTCACTCCATGACAGTTTGGAATGGCACCATAGCAGTGTTTGTTGATGTTGACATGGTGTTAAGGGCAGTCGTCGTACCTGCGTGCATGTAGTCCTGCATTGTGCAACCATCTACTAATGGTGGGACATCAGGATGGCTCATCACTGCTCCCTGAATGTCTGTGATCATGGCTTTTGACTCAGCCAGGTACTGCAATAAGGTCCTTGCTTACATCACATGCACAACTGAGCATGAAACCTGGATCATTTGTATGTCTCACAATGTCAAACCTACCCACCAAGTTTCATTCTTGTCGGTGCATTCCTTCTGGGTGCAGCTATTTTTGCTAATACTCTTTTGTTGATGAGTGTATATATGCATCTGATGCTGAGTGAAGCTTTGCGGACTGGACATGCTTCTTACGGGGCCGGTAAACATATTGGAGGAAAGTAAGCATGAGAGCAGTTGACTAGAATGGAAAACACGACAGACAACCATCACAAAACCGACACACTTAGTAATAGAAAAGGTGTAGATCAAATTTTTGCAATATGACACAAAAAAAGAAGAAAACTGCAATTTACTGCGTTCTAAGACGGCCAATAAAAGCTTTCCTTCCATGCTGGTTAAGCCAATAGACAAGCTGACATATAGCACTTACCGAACAGACATACAGTGACCCTCAAACTATGTTGGCACTGCATTTGCAAGAGAGGGCGGTCAAACAGGCCAATTCCAATATGCATGAAAAGTTCCCTATGCTAAAGCTAACTGTTACTACTGTGGCACATACTGATACAGAGAATTCATACAGTATAATACTGAGGCAGTAGTTGACCTGCAGCCCATAGAATTAGTCAGAAATGAACTGATAGGAACAGAATACAGAGACAAGATGGAGCCTTACATACTGACTGACAGAACAAACAAAACCACATTCAGATTCATCTGGGACAAATTATAAAACACTTGAGCTGAGCCAATCCATAATCCATAAGGCCTCTCCTTTTATGTAAAGAGCTAGATCCGCCAACCGCCCTACCTCTTGACCTTATACCACTTTATTGGGAAATGAAGTCATGAGATACACATGTGTAGCATTCTATCAACTGCTGCTCTGTCTACAAATATAAATGGGTGTGTGCAGGATTTTTGTACAACCATAGATAAACTCTCCACATCACTTTCTATTGTACAAGTCTCTGTAGTTGTTAAAAAGTTTTGGGTCTTTCAGCACATACCATTCCATTCTGTAATGTGGCTTTCAAGTTTATTTACGTCAGCTCTGGTGGTCACACAGATTACTGTCTAGTAGCTGACTAGTCGACTCAGCTGCTCAGCAATGATGATTTCATCTAGAGTTGGCCAGTTACAATACTAAAACAGACTTAAAATCATAACTGAAACTATATTGCACTAGATGGAGGACTGAGTTGAAAAAACGGACTGTCCGGCCTAAAACTGGACATGTCGCCACTCTAGCGGGCTCCAGTGTTAGCTAGTTAGCATGTCAAGCTAACCCTAGCACCCACTGACAAAGGCCAAACTGGCTTTTTTGTATATATTCTTGATATCCTCTATGGGCTATGTAGGGTGTTTATTCCTATGAACTTTATGTTTTGGTTGTCAGAGTTGTCAGTCAGAAGAGCTGAAGAAGATAGCTAGCTAGCAAAGGTGGAGATGGCTAGCTAAGGCAGAGCTATGGAGCATGAAGATGTGAGTTCATAACAAGAGCTACACTGTAAAACCCACAGACTATATTAATGAGATCTGCAAGTAGTCTTTTGCTAAGTAACCCACTTGCTAGCTGTTTGGCTTTTGCCAGTGGGTGCTAACGCTAAATTAGCTAGCTTTGCTAGCTAGCTAAGATCAAAGCCCAGTGGCACCGAACTTTGTTTGCTTCATTGGTTTAGGAATTCTAGCTTAGCTAATCTTATTAAATCCAGACATCTAGTCTTCTCTTTCTCATCACCAGGAAAGAGCTAGAATTATAACCGAGCAGTTTTCTTCTCAAATACCAACAAACACAGAATGGCAGCATGGTGGAAAGGCCCATAGGCAGCTTAGTAGAGGCTCAGACCCGGACCTGTTAACAAGCGGATTATAGTGGAAGGAATTTGGACCCTTTTTAGCCACAATGGTGTCTAAATAAACAAGGAGGCAACTGTGAAAAGGTTTACAAGTTCTGTGGCTGTCTTTTGTTTGGGCGACTGGAGGCAGGTTTGGCCTTGGAAATGGCTATTTCCTGAACAATCGGATAAACTTGTAAAGTCCTTATTTTCATGGATGTCCGCCTGGCTCTCCAGGCCACCGCGACTTGTTGGAAAGGGCACGTCAGATCTACTGATCTGCAGACTCTGGCTCTAATACTGTAGTATTCCCTTCCTCGGTAAGGTATTCCTTTCCCCTGTGTTTTCATTCCTGACTTCATCAGCGATGCGCAAACATCGATTCAACCTTTATTACATAACTGTTGACCTTATAAAATCTGAAGTCCTGCAACTTTTAATTAACTGCTATGTGCTGTTTCAGAGCAACAACAGGGAAAATACTGGTAGTGATCTGTAGGCTGATGTGTGTTTACTGCTATCCACTGAGCAACTGTGAAGCCGAAGCATCCCTAAGTAATGCCTAGTGTTGCTTATGAATTATCTGTCAATATGCTGCTTAATTTAATGAAAGGAATTAGATGGCTACATGGAGTAGCATATATTTAAAGGGTCGTCAAAGAGCATGCAAAGCTGTGTTACAGATAAACAAGGCTTTTATTACACGCTATGTAATTAATGGATTATCTGATTACTTAGCAGGGGACAGAAAATCCACACCCATGAAGAAGAGGCATCGCCCCACTCACTCCTAGAAGACTCTGAACTGCTGTCGTGTACATAAACACACACAACAGTCAGAGTTCCCTTCTCCCCACACCGGCTCTTTTAATCGGCATTGAACCAGGTCAAACTCCAAATGTACGCCCACCAGCTTGGGGCTTAAGAGCCCACACAGTGTGCCTGCAACTCCTAAGTAGGGGAAGGACCAACCCTTATCCAAGGTTGCACGACTGACACTGTGAGTAGAGGTGAACCCAACTACAGTATATCTAGGTATCACTCTACCTCAAGCACCAGCCCTGGCTCCTTCCTTCAGCTGTAGAATTTATTAATTTACAGTAACTTAATTTAATGATTTATTTGATGCCAATTGAAAAACTACTTAAGTCTGCATGAACGTTTCCTGATGAATGGACGAATGGAAAAGCAAACCTTTCATGTTTGCTGGCATAGGAAAATCAAAAAGGCAGCTTTCTAAGGGAAGGAAATCCCCAGTGAACCGAATCCATCCTTTTCTCCTGATTAGGTTAATCTTGCTATTAGTGGACTTACAAGATACATGTACAAACTAAGCCCCAGGAATGACTCCCCCGAGTCCAATTAATGAACATTGTATTTCAGCAATAGACATATGACAGCCCTTCATGTCAAGTGACGTAGGCCTTCTTAAGCATTTATGAAGGTTTATTCCAACAGGCATAGGTTGGATTTTCCAACTTTGATATCATGACATCTGACTTCATATTACATAATGCTGGTAATATCAAACAGCTCGCCAGGTCAGGTTGTTTTTTTTTCTGTGGCTCTCAGGTAAAGTCATGTTTCATTTTAACACTGATCAGAGTTCAGCAGTTATAACATGTTCATTATATCACAGTGACATAGTCACCAAAAACGTCAGTTTACCGGCAAATTTGACAGAAGAAGCTTCTGGAAAGACAACACCTATTCAAATAATAAGCCTTTATAATGGTTTATGTAGCTTTATACCAGTTTCCTTGGCAAGCTATGTAGCCTTGCGCCACAGCTTGAAAACGATCATCATCAAAAAAACAAAGTCGGATTCCACTGCTATTAGGAAGGAAGATCCAGGTTACCAGGAGCAATAACTGATGATAAATTTGATGATATGATATAGACTGATATGATCAATATTTATTGAGCTACACATACAGAAGTAGCATCTCTCAGTATGGTATCGGGCCACCATGTTTGCTAATGCAGCAAGCCAGAAGTCTCAACATGGAGTTGTAGCGGTTCCTAATGGTGTCCTGCGATAATCCATCCCATGCATCTTGAATAATCTCACACAGCTCCTGCACCAGGTCCTCACGTGACGTGTCGTCTCCACAGAGGATGACATGCTGCCATTCTGAGTCATTCCATGACAATCTGGCACGACACCATTCCTGTTAGGTCATCGTATAGGCGTGCATGTATTTACATGCATATTCTTATCGAGAGCGACTTACAAGGTTAATCATATTACAGGTAGGTCAGTGTAGTGTTAGGAGTCTTGCCCAAGGACTCTTATTGGTGTAGCACGGTGTAGTCATCCATACCGGGATTTGAACCCCAGTCTCCCACATGTGGTGGTGACTCCCTGGTGGGTAGTGGTGTTATCCACTGAGCTACACCAACCACCAACCATGTAGTCCTCCGCCGTCGTCATTGGCCATCTGCCAGTGGTGCTGGCACCAACAGGGTGACTCATCGACAGTATTACTCCTCGCTGAATGTCAGCAGTTTGACTGTTGTGTCAGTCAGGCACATCCTTGCCTAAGTCACATGTGCAGGCGAGCCTGAAACTTCATCATTCATTTATTCAATCATTTGCATGTCTCACGATCAAACCTACCCACGTTTCATTCCTGTCAGCTGATTCCTCCCGGGTGCTCCTACACATGGTATATATACTGAGTTACAAGGTTTTCTTATGACAGCAGCCATGTGTATGTGTGTGTATGTGTCTGTATGTATGTGTGTGTGTGTACACATGTATACCGTTGTGTTGAGTTGTACACTGTGTGTGATAGCAGACAGATCACTGTGATTCTCACTGAGATTGCGGCTCGATGGTGTTATTTTCTTCATGTTGAATGTCCTCTCATCCCTGTACTTTATAATGATCATGAATATGAGGTCAAAAAGCTGAGCTTTAAAAGCAATGCCTGCTGAATTGCAGAAGTGATTAAACCAGATGTGAGTGGAGCGGCTCGTCTGAGCCAAAAGCTTTTAACGTCGGAGAACTCAACACTGATGGTGCGAAGAGTTTCTGCCTGGAAACGTGGCTCTTGTATGAGTGTCATGGTATAATTACTGATTAGAAACCATTAGTGCCACTCTCACAGAGCCCATCCGTTCCACGAGGAAGACGCTATTCATGTATGTGACATTTTAAACACATTGTGTTTCACTGTTGTGGAGGACAGGATGGAGAATGTTCGATTTCATTATGTGTCTCTTGGGGAATTCAGTGTGCCCTGATGTTACCTTTGATTTTCTAAATGCAAAAATAAATATACATGGAGAAAAACACGTTTTTGCCATTATATGATTTCCATTTCTGCTCTTCTCATGTTAATGGTGTGTACCAGCCTACTACTTCTGCATGCATCATCTAACTACATCCTACAACCACCGGGAATCACTGTGGTGTCACCCAACGCAAGCCTAGCAACCCTTCTAGAAAAACCAGTATAGACCAGTTGTGTTTTGGGGGTGCTGGAATGCAGGTCAGCCAGCTTAACCAGCACCAGACCCGTATGAACCAGTATGGAATTCATGCTGGCCTATGCTGTTTTTAGTAGGGTACTGATTAGGGCTGGAGAAATATTGACACAGTGTATTCATTCATCCCTCCATCATCATTTATTGGGTGGAAGACAGGAAACACCCTGGACCACCCTGCACCCTGGGCTGCCAGTATATCACAGGGCACAAGCATAGACATCTATATTCACTCGTACACTTGGGGGGCAATTAAGCATCTCAAGTTCAACTGACTGTACTCCCATACAGACATGGGGACAGCATGCAAACTCCACACAGAAAGGACCTCTGATGCCCAAGCCTGAAAGTGAACCCATGCCCTCTTTGCTGTGAGGCAAACACACACACACATACACACACTTTTTTAACTAACTAACTCATCCCATAGGTGTTCTACTGGGTTGAGGTCAGGACTCTGTGCAGGCCAGTCAAGTTCTTCCACACCAAGCTCGCTCATCCATATCTTTAGACCTTGCTTTGTGCACTGGTGTGCCGTCATGTTGGATCAGGAAGGTGCCATCGCAAAACTGTCTGCATGAAATTGTCCAAAATCTCTTGGTCTGCTGAAGCATTACGAGTTGCTTTCACTGGAACCCCTGAGAAACAAACCCACACCATAATCCCCCCTCCACCAAACTTTACAGTCGGCACAATGCAGTCACACAAGTACCGTACTCCTGGCAACCGCCAAACCCATACTCGTCTGTCAGATTGGCAGACAGAGAAGCGTGAGTGGTCACTCCAGAGAACAAGTCTCCACTGCTCTAGAGTCCAGTGGCGGCACTTTACACCACTGCATTCGATGCTTTACATTGTGCTTAGTGATGTAAGGCTTGGACGCAGCTGCTCGGCCATGGAAATCCATTTTATAAAGCTCTCTGTGCACTGTTCTTGAGCTAATCTGAAGGTCACATGAAGTTTGGAGGTCTGTAGCGATTGACTGAAAGTTGTCGACCTCTGCGCACTATGCTTCATCATGCGCCAACTCCGCTGTGTCATTTTACGTGGCCTACCCCTTTGTGGCTGGGTTGCTGTCTTTCCCAGTCGCCTCGTTGTTGACTGTGGAATATTTAGTTGTAAGGAAATTTCACAACTGGAGTTCCTGAGAGCGGCCCATACTTTTACAGCAGTCTGCATGTCTAGATGCCACACAAATATGATGAAATATTCTAATTGCTGGCTATTTGAATTGCTAAACTAGCCCCTGTGAATGTGAGTATCTGTAATGGACTGGCATCCTGTCCAGGGTGTTTTAATCAGAATGAGCCTCAGAAAGTTAAATATACAGATCTGAAGATTAATAAAAGGTGAACTCGCTTTAGAGGGAATAGCCGAGGGTAGCTAACAGCTAGGCTAACCGTATTTCAGGTGAACTGAGCAGCGTTAGCAGCAGCTAGCTCTAAACAGTGGATACAGTAATAACAGCTCTGAGGTAAATGTGAGGTAACTGGTCATGTGACTGTATTAGTATACTACACAGTAGGACAGAACTTGTTACTGTACTGTATACCACACACAGGGGGAGGTACAGTGTGCAGTACATACTACTGTAGTTTGCAGTGTGCAGGATAGTAGTGTGCCATTTTGAATACAACCCACTTCCGCCTACCGTCCCTCCAGCAGGTGGCAGTACTGCGCCCTTGAGCGCTCCGGTCTGTTGTCATGTCCTTAGAGAAGAAGACTTGATTTGGTCAGAGGGTGGTGATATAACCTGAACGTAGCTCCTTCAGAATAACCGAAAAGCACAAGAAAGATAATAAACCGCCGTGAAAGTCGAGACCTAAAAGTGGACAGCAGCTTGTTAGCTCTGCGCTAACCAGCCCGTGTTCGAGATGTTTCCGTCCAGCAGATACTCACTGCAAGGTAGGACACGACTTTACCCATTCGCAGCTCATTCAGCTCAGCAGGGTTAGCTACACCTCTGCTGCTTCACCTTTATATGCACCGAGCGAAGCGCCAGTGCGCTGTTTTCCCTGGGTTTGGATGTGAAGTCGTGGTTTGTGCTTGTCTGGTTTGTCCAGGCGGAGCAGAGGTGAGCGAGCTGAGTGAATTCGGGTCATGCAGACAGAAGTAGGGCAAAGTTCACCCAGACTCTCCGGCTCTGCACTGAGCTGGGAACCGGCTGATTTGACCCCTCAGTGAGAGCCCTGGCTTTAACACGCTGTCTTATCTACTCCCAGACTATCACACTGTCTCATGGAGCCCCGAATCTGACACTGTGGTGACTTTTAAGAAGACGTGCTCACAAATTAATATATTGAGGCCACGTTGCTGCTACAGTTCACTAGGTTAATTGACTATACTAAATATATTCAGTATATAAAGGGCACAGTTCGTTATATTGAGGCCACAACTTAATGTCATGAGGCTACAATTTATTATTTTGAGACCACAGTATACTAAATGGAGGCTGTGTTTTTAGTATACAGTATATTGAGACCACAGTTTATTATATTAAGGCCACAAATTGAAACATTGAAGTCACAAATCATTAAATGAATGTATTGAGGTTACAATGTATTATATTGAGGCCACCAATTAATATTTAATATATTTAAGCTGTAGTTGTTTACATTGAAGCCTCAAATTAATATATTGAGCTCACAGTTTTACTTTTAACTTGAGGCCATAATTTCCAATCTGTTATATTGAGGAAACAAATTACTATAATGAGGCCATGATTTAATATACCAGTTCATATATGTAGCCGATAATTTACTATATAGAGGGCACATTTTACTATATTGAGGTTAGCTGTTAATATATACAACCCATGGTTCACTACATAGGAGCGACCCTTTACAACGTAGGACATGACATACTCTATTGAGGGCACCAGTTCATTTGTTAAGGCCAGAGATTATTACACCGAGGCCACAAATGACTATGTTGCGGTCGTGGTTTACTATATTGTGGCCAGAAATGAATGTATTGAGGCCACAATTATGGAAAACTTGTGACTTTAGTATATTTATTTGTGAGCTCTGTATATTAATTTATGGCTGCTTCTTATTACAAAATAAGAGCCAGGTGGCCTGAGGACCTCCCGTGCCTCTCAGAGCTTAATATTTGCACAGTTTATCTGTGTTTTCTTGTTTTATGGCTGAGGCAGCCTGGTTGGTGGAAAAGAGCGCTGACTGGGTGTAACTGATTAGATGGACTCTCTGGGAATGTCTAGGACAGCAAGATCACGAGTTTATGGTGTGAAATGGATCAATAAAAGATCGGAGCAGTAGCTGCTGAGAGTCAGAGCGTGACCCAACTCTTTTATTCAGTGCACATATCGACTCTGTAGTTAAAACCTTCATGATATTGTAAAACATCTGACCGCCTCTCTCTCAGTCTGCTGCAGGAACCTTTATCCATGCATTCATCTCTAGCCACCTGGGCTACTGAAGCAACTTCTCACTGGTATTAACTCCTCGTCCTACAACCTCTCCACTGGCTTCCTTTAAAATATCACACACAGATTAATTAGATGGTATATATATATATATATATATATATATATATATATATATATATATATATATATATATATATATATATATAATTTTTTTTTTTTTTTTTTTTCCAAGCATAATAAAATAATAATTAAAATTTTAATTAATTTTTTTTAAAGCGCTGTGTACTACTACTACTACTACTTCTAATAATAATAATAAGAAGAAAATGAAATAAATACAGTAAAAGTAAAATACAATAATTGTTATTTTATATAATTATAGATTTTTATTGTATTTAGATATTATTATTATTATTATTATTATTATTATTATTAATAATAATAATAATAATAATAATAATAATAATAAACAGCACTATATACTATGATTACTACTACTACTACTGCTAATAATAATTAATAGCAATAATTATAAAATAAAATAAATACAATAAAAGTAAAATACAATATAGTTATTATATTTTATATAATTATTTAATTTTGTTTATTGTGTTTATTTTTATATTATTATTGTTATATTTTATATAATTATTGAATATAGTTTTTATTGTATTTGTATTTATACTATTATTACTATTATTATTATTATTATTTTTATTATTATAAATAATAATAAAAAGCACTATATACTACGATAACCACTACTGCTAGTAATTAATATAATAGTATTTTTATTGTTGTTGTTGTTGTATTTGTTGTTACATTATTATTATTGTTGTTGTTGTTGTTATTATCAAGAAAAAAAAAAAAAAAAAAGAACATTACATCACACAGTCTTTACATTTCTATCTTAAAGTAGTACAAATACAATATTTCTCTTTCATTAATGTAACACGGATCTGATTTTCTTTAGACCTTTGTGGACATGCTAATGTGGTCTTTTCATATCAGCCACTTTCATCCTGAGTGGCCATACAACCTGAATGAGAACAGTCCAGTCAGCAACCCTGCTGTGGAGTGCTGCTGTGTAGGACACAGTCCAGTAGATACTCAGATGAGCTCTTTGGTCAGTAATCCGTCAGTAATTCCGTAACTACTCTGGAGTTAACCTGTTTTGAAAGCGAGGCATTGCGATGTGGGCCAGCATGCAGCTCCTCCAGGTTTTAAGGGGTTAAAGGAAGAACATGCAGACAGTTGGATCTAATGAGGAAACCACGTCCCTGTGACGTCTGCCAAGCTCTGAAATGGAGCCCTCAGGGAAAACGTGAGAGAGCCTGACCAAGGACAACATGGAGACAATCCAAGAAAGACAAGATGGGATACTCTTGGGGACAGTTTGAAGTTCTGGCTCAGTGCAGGGTGAAGCGGAGAGCTGTGGTTGGCGAACTGTGTTCTAAATGGAGTACAGAGGATTAAGGACTACACTGTTAGGAGCCTCTCTTTTCCAACTCCATCTAAAGAAGCTGGTTCCTAGGTGTGTTGGATGGTCAAAGGTTTAGACACGCCCAACTAAATGGCTCACACTGAACAGCTCCAACTGATGAGAGTCTGAACCAGTCCATATCCTGATACACCACATCTATTCCTGATGTACACAGTATGATACTCCTCCATATCTCCACCTCTAATATATATTTAGTGGTGTAAAAACTTTGATCTTTTTCTGCACAGTGTAAAAGCTCTAGCTCTCCTTTCAGGTTAGTGAATATTCATGAGGGACCGACCAATAGAATCGCTCCAAACCTGCTTAGTAATAAACCTTGTTCTATCAGCTCCACTGCAGGGTAAGGAAGCTGGTTCCTCCTCCTGTAAAGCTCCACTCTGGAGGGTTTTAAGGTGGACTGTATAATTCCATGAGGGTTCGTTTATAGTTTGGTGTCTTCACTTTTATTCTACAGTGAAGCTTTAAGATCAACATGAGGAGAAGCTTCTATGAGGAGCTGTGTCTACACCTATGACTGATAGTGTAAATAGTGCAGCACTGTAAGTGCAGATACATGTTCTTTATTTTGTTTCTAGTATGTGTTACAACATTGAATTCTCATTCTGAAGACGGTTTGGATACTGATCCTACCATGGGTTGTGGTGACGTTTGACGTGATTTACTTTGAGCCCAGCTGAGCAGCTGAACAGGAGTTTCACTAGCACGAGTCGCTTGAGCACCTGTTCACTTCCCTCCTGTTTTGTCCCATTTGTCTGGGCAGTGTGGAGCAATTCCCCTTCGCTGTCTCCATGAAGGAATTCACATGGTTTTGGCACGGAATTTTCTCCTTTTATTAAAGCCGTAAGTCATGCAAGGCCCTGAGGTTTTATCACAGAGTACCTACAGCCTAGAGTGGCTGAGTGCTTCTACACTCATGATCCAAAAAAAAAAAAAACAATGACCACAGAAAGAATCAACAGGACTGAATATTGGTGGGTGGGTTTTACTTTGTGGGACATAAGAATGGTTCATGTTTCACACCGTGCATGTGACGAGCCTAATCTCTGTACCTGCCTTATTCTTTAAGGGCTATATAAGTGTAAGTCTGTCTGTGTGTGTGTCTGTCTGTGTGTGTGTCTGTCTGTGTGTGTGTCTGTCTGTGTGTGTGTCTGTCTGTGTGTGTGTCTGTCTGTCTGTCTGTCTGTCTGTCTGTGTGTGTGTGTGTCTGTTTGTCTGTCTGTGTGTGTGTGTGTCTGTCTGTCTGTCTGTGTGTGTGTCTGTCTGTCTGTCTGTGTGTGTGTCTGTCTGTGTGTGTGTCTGTCTGTCTGTGTGTCTGCCCGTGTGTCTGCCCGTGTGTCTGCCCGTGTGTCTGCCCGTGTGTCTGCCCGTGTGTCTGCCCGTGTGTCTGCCCGTGACAGATATGGAGGGGGTTGTTTCGTAGCACTCTAGGAACCAGGATGGTTTTATCGATGTTTGAGCCCCATGCTGCTTGTGCAGATAACACCATAGCACACTGTTGGTGGCAGTGAATAGATGGCATCCACCAGAGACATGAAGGACCTGGGAGACCTACATGAACTACAGAGAGAGGTGGAGTGACACCAGGCCGTTTGGTCGTGTAACACATGACGAACCCTTCCTCTTGGAGCTGCCCACTTTCGTTGTTGGCAAAAGCGGGACTCATCACTGAATCACTGCATCGTCTGAAACGACTCCATTGTAGCCTTTGCTGATGGTGACGTGGTGTTAAGGGGAGTCCTTGTAACGGTCTGTGTGCATGTAGTCCTGTGTCGTTCAGTCATCTGCCAATGGGGCTGGCACTAACAGGATGACGCATGCAGGGCATCACTGCTCCCTGACTGTCTTCAATCAAAACCGTTGGGTCAGTCTGGTACTGTGAAGAAGCCTGTCCTTGCCTCCGTCACATGCACAGCTGAGTGTGAGACTTGTATCATTCCCATGTTTCATGATGACCTACCCACCAAGTTTTATTCCTGTTGGTTGATTAATTCTGGGTGCAGCTATTTGTAGCTGTTTTTTAACAATGACTGTATTTTAGTGTGGGCGTCTTTTCCAGGTATTGATTTTGGAGATTAATCAGTGACATTGAATGTTAACGCTTTCTGGGTTACCCTTCCGCCATATGTCTTATTTGGATATTGGATATTTGTGCTAATACTGTCCATACCTCTCTGTTCTTTTACAGCACGGCGGTGTATACGTGCTCTGAAAGCAGTTCCGACAGAGCATGTGGCTCCACAGGTGTACACGAGACGCCGTTTGTCAGCTCTGGTGCCACGGATTACATCCCATTATACAATCTACCCCCGAGACAAGGACCCACGATGGGAGGGTTAGTAGTAACTCTGTTTTTGTTTTTTGTTTAACAGTAGTTGTGACTTCAGCTGTTAGGAAAACTGTACTTTCAGGAACCAGTTTGCCAGTTTACATGGGCATTCATAACGCCCATATCCAGAGAGACTTACATTATGGTAATTTCTTGCTCATGTATCCAAAGTGGTAGTCTTGCTGTTTTAGTTTAGGGTCCTTGCCCAGTTGAGGAATCTGGGATTTGGGCTTCTTTGTGGTTGGGTCCATAGGAACCAGTGTCCACAACAATACAACAGCTTACCCACAGGAATGATGGTAATGAATGGTGGTAAAGCTATCTTTCTGTTATGACTGTAATTAAACATACCTAGAGCTCACTGGACAAAACCTTTAGTCACCTTGTGTGTTTAAGGTGGTAGTATCTTCAGGTTCCTGCAGAGGGCGCTGCATGTTGATGATGGGGCTGTAAAGACCTGCGGGGTGTGAGTGACTGGATTCATAGATTGAGAAGAGGTGCTACAGTGCAGGGAATGTCTCGTTCCGTGTGTGGAAAATGGCTCCAGAGCAGATGTTAATGATTGGCTAAAGGGAGTGACTGTATTTGGGCGTGGCCAAAGTCCATGGTGTGAAGGAAGTAGCTGAATCTGCAGGTGTATGGAAGCGTACGGTCATACGGGTCTACATCCTGGTCTACATGAAACTCTCTTTGGAACTGTGCCAGGGTAGGGCCTCCACCAAATCTGGCCCAACTGCCTAATTCTTTGATCGAAGAGTGTCTGAACGTTGATGTGGCCTACATCCAAAACATGTCCAGTCCATGCCAAATCCAGTCACAGCTATTACTGGTGCTCGTGGAGGTGTTAGAAACTATTAGGTATATTTCAGTCACAGGTGACGTAGGCCACAGGCTTATCTTAAACATTCATATAACAGTTATTTCAGGTATGAAGGTATTTCATAGCCATTGCACATTTAAAAAATAAATAAATAAAAAATAAAAAAAAATTATGTGGTGTGACTTTTAGAGGTGTTCAGTTCTTCAAGCGTCTGGTTCCTATCACCACCACTGTCACAGTTCTGACTTAGTAAGTTTCTCTACAACAGAGCATTTCACACCATGCTACTCCAAATGGCTTTCTTACCATCTTAAATGAACGGTTATATAGAAGAGTCGGAAGAATCGTTTCTCTGACATGGTCACACAAGTGTCATCCTTCCTGGAAAATGGGATTGGAGGAATATGTGACTATTTATTGTAAGATATAAATTCACTTGTTTGTATCTGCAGATCATCTTTCAAAGTGGAGAACTCTGGAGTAGATCCAGACCATGGTGACGTGAAAATCAGTGCTCCCATAGCTTCGGATTCCTCTGAGGAAGCTGTCATTTAAAACCAGGAGAGCCTCTGATAACTGCTGTCAGCTGCCATACTCTCCTTTATCACTTATTAAATAATCCTGACTCAGGCACTTGGTGAATCGTATCGAGTTAAATGGAATGATAGATTTGATGTTGATATGCTGTGTTGTGCAGCTCCTCTTAAAGCCAGACGAGACTGACTCCTTCAGCTGAAACAGACCTTAATCATGACTCGGTTAGATTGTCCTTTCTCCTGATCAGAAGTGCTCATGTCTAATACTGTCAGTCAGCCTTACATCGTTTTGCATCAGTGTTTTCAGGGCGTGTTCGTATCTTCTGCAGGCTCTTAGTGATGGATGAAGCGTGAGCCCTAAAGTATTTGGACAGGCTGAAGGAAAGAAAGAATGATAGAAGTATGATGAAAGATACAATATTCATCAGATTCACAGATACAAAATATTACACAATGAATAAACAAGCAATAGATAGGCTAGCAGACTACAATGGCTTCCCCAATAGAGGTGGAGAGACAAGGCTAGCAGAATCACAACCGCTTCCCTAATACAGGTGGAGAACCAAGGCTAGCAGAATTACAGTGGCTTCCCCAATAGAGGTGGAGAGACAAGACTAGCAGAATTACAGTGGCTTCCCCAATAGAGGTGGAGAGACAAGACTAGCAGAATTACAGTGGCTTCCCCAATAGAGGTGGAGAGACAAGGCTAGCAGAATCACAACCACTTCCGCCATACAGGTGGAGAGCCATGGCTAGCAGAATTACAGTGGCTTCCCCAGTAGAGGTGGAGATACAAGGCTAGCAGACTACAATGGCTTCCCCAGTAGAGGGGGAGAGACAAGGCTAGCAGAATTACAGTGGCTTCCCCAATAGAGGTGGAGAGAAGGCTAGCAGAATTACAGTGGCTTCCCCAATAGAGGTGGAGAGAAGGCTAGCAGAATTACAGTGGCTTCCCCAATAGAGGTGGAGAGAAGGCTAGCAGAATCACAACCACTTCCCCAATACAGGTGGAGAGACAAGGCTAGCAGAATCACAACCGCTTCCCCAATACAGGTGGAGAACCAAGGCTAGCAGAATCACAACCGCTTCCCCAATACAGGTGGAGAACCAAGGCTAGCAGAATCACAACCGCTTCCCCAACAAAGGTGGAGAGACAAGGCTAGCAGAATCACAACCGCTTCCCCAATAGAGGTGGAGAACCAAGGCTAGCAGAATTACAGTGGCTTCCCCAATAGAGGTGGAGAGACAAGGATAGCAGAATTACAGTGGCTTCCCCAATAGAGGTGGAGAGACAAGGCTGGCAGACTACAATGGCTTCCCCAGTAGAGGGGGAGAGACAAGGCTAGCAGATTTACAATGGCTTCCCCAATACAGGTGGAGAGACAAGGCTAGCAGAATTACGGTGGCTTCCCCAATAGAGGTGGAGAGACAAGGCTAGCAGAATCACAATCACTCCCCCAATACAGGTGGAGAGACAAGGCTAGCAGAATTACGGTGGCTTCCCCAGTGGAGGTGGAGAGACAAGGCTAGCAGAATTACAGTGGCTTCCCCAATAGAGGTGGAGAGACAAGGCTAGCAGAATTACAGTGGCTTCCCCAATAGAGGTGGAGAGACAAGGCTGGCAGACTACAATGGCTTCCCCAATACAGGTGGAGATACAAGGCTAGCAGAATTACAGTGGCTTCCCCAATAGAGGTGGAGAGACAATGCTAGCAGAATTACAGTGGCTTCCCCAGTAGAGGTGGAGAGACAAGGCTAGCTGAATTACAGTGACTTCCCTAATAGAGGTGGAGAGACAAGGCTAGCTGAATTACAGTGGCTTCCCCAATAGAGGTGGAGAGACAAGGCTAGCAGAATTACAGTGGCTTCCCCAATAGAGGTGGAGAGACAATGCTAGCTGAATTACAGTGACTTCCCTAATAGAGGTGGAGAGACAAGCCTAGCAGAATTACAATAGTTTCCCCAATAGAGGTGGAGAAACAAGCTAGCAGAATTACAGTGGCTTCCCCAGTAGAGGTGGAGAGACAAGGCTAGCTGAATTACAGTGACTTCCCTAATAGAGGTGGAGAGACAAGCCTAGCAGAATTACAATAGTTTCCCCAATAGAGGTGGAGAAACAAGCTAGCAGAATTACAGTGGCTTCCCCAGTAGAGGTGGAGAGACAAGGCTAGCAGAATCATAACTGCTTTCCCAAAAGAGGTGGAGAGACAAGGCTAGCAGAATTACAGTAGTTTTTCCCAATAGAGGTGGAGAAACAAGCTAGCAGAATTACAGTGGCTTCCCCAGTAGAGGTGGAGAGACAAGGCTAGCAGAATCATAACTGCTTCCCCAATAGAGGTGGAGAGACAAGGCTAGCAGAATTACAGTGGCTTCCCCAATAGAGGTGGAGAGACAAGGCTAGCAGAATTACAGTGGCTTCCCCAATAAAGGTGGAGAGAAGGCTAGCAGAATCACAACCGCTTCCCCAATACAGGTGGAGAACCAATGCTAGCAGAATCACAACCACTTCCCCAATACAGGTGGAGAGACAGGGCTAGCAGAATTACAGTGGCTTCCCCAATAGAGGTGGAGAGACAAGGCTAGCAGACTACAATGGCTTCCCCAATAAAGGTGGAGAGACAAGGCTAGCAGAATCACAACCGCTTCCCCAATACAGGTGGAGAGACAAGGCTAGCAGAATTACAGTGGCTTCCCCAATAGAGGTGGAGAGACAAGGCTAGCAGAATTACAGTGGCTTCCCCAATAGAGGTGGAGAGACAAGGCTAGCAGAATTACAGTGGCTTCCCCAATAGAGGTGGAGAGACAAGGCTAGCAGACTACAATGGCTTCCCCAATAAAGGTGGAGAGACAAGGCTAGCAGAATTACAGTGGCTTCCCCAATAGAGGTGGAGAGACAAGGCTAGCAGAATTACAGTGGCTTCCCCAATAGAGGTGGAGAGACAAAGCTAGCAGAATTACAGTGGCTTCCCCAATAGAGGTGGAGAGACAAGGCTAGCAGAATTACAGTGGCTTCCCCAATAGAGAGTGGAGAGACAAGGGCTAGCAGAATTACAATGGCTTCCCCAATAGAGGTGGGAGAGAAAGGCTAGCATACTACAAGGGCTTCCCCAATACAGGTGGAGAGACAAGGCTAGCAGAATTACAGTGGCTTCCCCAATAGAGGTGGAGAGACAAGGCTAGCAGAATTACAGTGGCTTCTCCCCAATAGAGGTGGAGAGACAAAGGCTAGCAGAATTACAGTGGCTTCCCCAATAGAGGTGGAGAGAGACAAGGCTAGCAGAATTACAGTGGGCTTCCCCAATAGAGGTGGAGTAGACACGGGCTAGCAGAATTACTAGATAAGTGTTTTGAGATTGGCTGAGACACACCTTGACACAGAGCTCATGAAGATAAGGCATGTTGTTAAATGTGACTTTCATTGTTCTAAGGTGGGATATGGAGTCTTGTTGGTGTGCTGCATTAGCCTTGTACCCATGTACCCCACTGTAACATGTGTGTTGTGGGCCAAAATACTGGGCTGAATCGGTTTTACAGAGCATTTGGTCATTCAGAGAGAACCTGATCTGTAGTTCTTCCCATGTCTGCAGGTGTGGATAATGGAGCGCTTTGCTGATGTTAGCAGACGTCGTCATCGTCGGTGGAGCCCTGCCCGGCCTGTCTGCAGCCAGCCGTGCTGATAAGGGCTGTTGGCCAATCAACCTGAGAAGGAGCTGCGGGGTGTGTGTGTGGTGGGTAGAAGGGGCGTCTCAGATCGGCGGCTCACTGTAGTGCGCTGTCCGGGGCCTGCGTTGGAGCCCTCTGGTACTCAAAAAAAAATGACACTCATCCGGGCAGACTGGAAAGGAGAGAGGGGGGTATAATATATCACATGTGAACAGTCTGTTCACGTGGCTCACGCACATCAGCACACTCGTACATTACATGGCTGAGCACATAACAGCCCGCGTTATTACTAGAAGTGCAGTCCTGTTAATCAAAGCAGTGATTAACTTTAGTTTTACGCTGATTTATTACAAAGTGTAGCGTTAATTGTATCTGGACTGTGCTGCTCGGCGGTTTGCATCATTAATGTGGGTCATGTAACAGGAACAAGACTAAATTATTTCCATAATGAACGTTATGCTGCACTGACTTTGGAAAGCTGAGCTGTTAGTATTATAGCTTACATGGATAATCTACTATGATAGACTATATATATATATATATATATATATATATTAGATAGATAGATAGATAGATAGAGAGATATATATATATATATATATATATATATATATATATATATATATAGATAGATAGATAGATAGATAGATAGATAGATAGATGGATGTAAATTATATGTATTTTTTATTTTTATTTAATATATAATAAATATATATGGTTTGCATCATTATGTGGTCATTAACAGTAACAATGACTAAATTATTTCATAATGAATATTATGCTGCACTGCACATAGGTGCAGCATAATGTATATAATGCAGCATAATATATATATATATATTATATATAATTATATATATATAATATATAGTAATATGATAAGTGATATATATATATATATATATATAATATAGTGATATATATAATATTTAGGATATAAATAATAAGCAATATTATTTTTTATATTATATATTAGATATATATATATATATATATATATATATATATATATATATATATATATATATATATAAATAATATTGTTAGTGTTATTATTATTATTATTGTTATTATTTATTTTTTTATTAAATCTGGCACAGTTTTTTTTTTTTGTGTTTGGTCTTATTTGTGTTACACATTTCCTCCGCTTAAAATGCCACGAGTATCAGGTAGATTAGTAATGTTAGGATACAGATAATCTGTAACAGGTAAACTCCTCATGCAACCACTATTTACAACGTGTTGCCTCCAGAGGCAGTCTGAAGCACCCTGTGTAGGAGTGACAGATTTCAGTTAACTATGCACTTACAGTCAACTTCTGACAAAGCCCTTTGCTAATGCACGCTATTCACGGGGCCGCTGTCTCCGGCATTACTCTGTCACATTCTGTGCATCATATAGCATCACGACCTACTGAAAGTGATTCAGTGTGTCGTCGGATTCGAGGTCTTATGGCAGGGCTGATATGGGAGGATGATGTATATAGCTGCCTATACCTGTCTTAAAGTTGGTAAACTATGTGGCATGGGCGGCTTTTGACTATAGACTGCGGAGCGGGGGGTTGGTGCGATGAGGCTCATCACTGTATGCCACTTTAAGCCTACCACCTTAAATTACTGTATTGCCTAACTTGCATAGCTGTCGTGTTCGGTAGTAATTCCTAATGGCTTTGGCTAAGATGGAGCGCTATCTGACATTGAAATGGGCTGCTACATCTGGGACAGGTAGGAAGCCTAGTCGAGTGGCCCTGCGAAATAGGATACGGATCGGCCTGGCTAAGAGTGTTTTATTGCACTCCGCTCAATGAACACTGGGCTAGGCCTCCAGCATCACACCACCCTCCCTACTGGCCCCAGCGCGTCATAAATATGAATGAGACTTGGATGTTAAGTGAGCTGATTTTACTAAAGAGCCTAGTTGAAGTCTATGCTCGAATTATTCAGCCCGTTTAGTTGATAAGTTCAGTTAATTAATAGGAACCCTCTGGCGTCTGTTACTTCTGCTCAGGCACATAGGGTGGGCGATGATATTGACGGTATATGTTTGTATTCGTCTGTATGCATGTGACCCCCTTGTCTGAGTGGGTAGCATATCTGTGGATATTCGTCTAAAGGCATGTGGGCATATATACAGACAGTGACCATATTTAGTTGCAGTTTATTTAGGATTTAGAGCAGCAACTGTGAGGCTTAATATATATCTTTATAAGACTGATAGTTTTTGCTGCATTTATGAATGGTTGTTTTTGCATACTCTCCTAAATGGATTAGGTAGTGTCTGTGAAGGCATATTTCCCAGGAGATTCTTAATGACTGTATTTCACACAGGTGTAACACGCTTCTAGTCGATCTACTGTGTATCCAGGCGCCTTGCTGAACACAAAAGTGACAGAGGAAGAAATACAAAGGACTAAGTGTTTGCCCATTTTGACAGTAGAAATTAACAGGATCCCTGTTCCAAATACATTTCCAGGTAGGATTCATAGTAGTAGGCGCCGCTTGCATAACTCTCCCACCTCCTCCGAGTTACGCAAATGCGTATCTATACAGCATGCGCACAAGCGTTAGCGGTCACCTTTATTGGAAGAACCGCATGCGCTCACCTGCCTACTGATTTACACCCTCTGAGATCAAAAAAAACTTACTTTCTGAAATATTCTGAAGAAGTGTGTTCATTGTCAGGAGGTGGTGGTTTGTGTAACCTCTATTTAGTCCTGCCAATGTGGGTGGTGGGACCATAGCAGGTGGTCTCTCTCCTGGCGTCTCACTGCAAAGCTCGGTTCTTCCGTCTCATGTCCTTCTTCTCTGCTGTCCATCAGGGTCTCCCCCATAGAACAACCAACGGTAAACTACATTGTGGGGGCGGCTGGGCCTATTTCGTAGCGCGTGGCTGGGGGAGCAGGGGCCGTAGGAAGCTTGG
Source organism: Prochilodus magdalenae (assembly GCA_024036415.1). Lineage (NCBI taxonomy): Eukaryota > Metazoa > Chordata > Actinopteri > Characiformes > Prochilodontidae > Prochilodus > Prochilodus magdalenae. Next base: position 4,567 of record JAMWET010000159.1, on the reverse strand, counting down.
GAGTGGAGCTTTATCTCTGGCCTACGCTGCGTCCGAGGTCAGAACACGAGAACGCTCAGGCTAGACCCTAAAGTGCCTCTACAGTGACCAGGTGGGCACATGAGTGCACGTCATACTGTGGCACCCATAATTATGGTCTGAAGGTGGAGTTTCACTACTGTATCGAGCGAGCTGGTGTCGAGATCCTTTTAGGACTCACGGGTTCGCAGATGTTGAGGCTAAGTTTGTGGATTAGATAAGGCAGGAAATAGTGAGTTTATGATATTGAGGGGGGCATCATAGAGATTTTTAGAAAATGTTGTGCTTGGGTATGGTTGGGGAGCAAGAATCTGTACATTGATTTAAATGCTCTCAGGGGCGGGAAGCTGCTAACGATGAGTGTGGAATTCAACAGAGAAAGCTGCTAAAATAGTTAAAATACTTTTAACACACACGCTGCATATGTGGCATCCAGCTTTAAGGGCATTTGATGACAAAATCTTTACATAGATAACCTTGATATCAAGGTCAGTAGAATGTAAAATAGCGATAATGTTGTTGCTTTATAGGCTATAGACACGACTAGTCGCTAGTAGGATAACACTATGCATCCTTACCACAGGGAGGATCAGCAGGTTTGATTCCCTGCCCAGGAAGGAGCATCCTCTCTTACAAAATTCTGTCATGCTTTGACTCTGGGCAACCGGGTCTGTCTAAACAGTTAATATTTAGATTATGAAACAATGTTATTTAGTTATGTATCTATGTATGTATGTATTGGTAATGTGTGTGTGTGTGTTGTGTGTGTGTGGTGTGTGTGTGTGTGTCTATAGTATAATTATATATATAGTCAATAATGATTAATCTCAGGGTTTCAAAGTGCAATTGGGGGTATGAACAAGCCGCATTTCATAATTTTTCACATTAAAAATATGCTATAAAAGTACAGTTACTGGTTTAAGTGGTGTCGGCCATAACAGTGTTGGGGCATAGTCCTCATGGTAATTAACTGTAATGAAAGGACGGGATGTGTTCCGAGCTAAAAAGCATTGTTTATTTATAAATAAAAAGCAGTCATACTCTGGCAGTTAGGGAATGTGCAACCTGTCGAGTGTCAAAAGACACTATGACCTGAGAATTGGACGACTTTCTCAGGCGATCTGGCAGCTTTAGTGGTCGAGCTTGTGGCTAGCTGCCCAGGTTCTAGCTACCAGAGCCAGACTGCAGTACAGAGTGCGCAGAAGGATCACTGGGGGCTTTTACCTAAAGAAAGCCCATTTCAAGGCTTCTTAGGACTTTATGGCAAGGTCTGATAGAGAAGTCAGGGCCCTCAGCCTGTTTCACAGGCGTATCACGGCCCAGAGACTACAACGCCCATGGCTGACCAATGGATCTTAGTAGAGTCTGTTAGGCTTGAGGCTCTAGAGTACTGCTATAGCTGGTAGTGTGATTAGGCTACAAATGAGCTAAAACATAGATGATGTTCCGATGCAGAGGTGTACAAATCCGGGTTGGGAGGGGGGATTTGCGGGCTGTGGGCAATGTGCTAATGCAGGGCCTGACTGGTCAGCTGACCTAGCTGGATAGCTGTATAACTAAATTATAAACCGTGGTAGTAATTAGGGAAGGGGGTGCAGGCTAATTTTGGTTGAGTTCGCTGTAGGTTCATAAATGTACATACCTGGTCATAATGTATAGACGACCCTGCGCTGAATGTTGAAAACCAGGTGAGGTATGAGACTTGGACAAAGGGTGTTGACTCGTGTTAAATTCCTCATACTATAACTTCATAATTGTATTTAAAGAAAAAAACAAGAATGTAATTTATAAATAAATTATGTCACTGATTTGTATAATCATCGCCTTGATTCTCTTTCACAGGTACTGTTTCACAGAGGTATTGGAAGCGTGAAAGGTATACCAGCCGAGGAAAACATTAGAGGACACCAATGATACGATGGGGATTGCTTATAAGACGGTTCTCCGCAACAGGTTGTTAACATCTGTAAATTAACCTTCTGCTGCCCTTGGTTTTCTACATGCAACATCGCTGTCCTCACATCTCCCGCTTTCCTTTTAAGAGCCTCGAAACGAACAAACTTTCTTGATATGGTTTGGCTTTGATACGTTGATTTTTGGACAAGTGTTTATTATTTTTTTTGTTTTGGGAGGGGGGGGGGGGGGGGGGGTGGGGGGGGGGGGTTTTAGTCCAAATAATCGCGACAGATTGGCCTCGGGGCCAAACTTGTGCTGATGCAGAGGATTAGTTAGTACCTTCGGAGTAGAGGGAAGCCATGCCGCTGAAATGCTAATTTTGTAACTGGTGCGCATGTTTGGCTTGAATGTAGGACTGTTTGGAGCGAGGCATGGAAGTGCTTTCATGGCGCGAATGGATCACTCTGTTGGGCGGTGGAGGGCTGATCATGGACTTATCTGGTCGCAAGCAGCTCTACAACAGAATGTTGTTCAACCTGAGGGAAGGGCTGTCTGATGCTCGCTAGACGCTAAGCGCCATCAGGCCTCAAAGAGGTACATCCCCAAACAGGCATAGTGGGCTGAATATGGGTGTAGATTTCTCCATTAGGTCATAACTCTGTAAACTCTGGTGCTTCAGCCACACATTAAGAGGGTACGGCTTATTGTGCTTTTCTGAATTCTGTTTCTCGCCTTTGGTGACTTTACCGCTTGTGGCATCGGAGTTATAAATGCTGCGGCAAAGTACAGTGCCAAAAGGTGAAAACTCTTCCCGGCTACTAGCCCTTTAGGGGGTCTGATGATCATTTCACAACACTACAAGTCCTAATGTGCCAACGTCCAGCACAGCACAAGAGCGTCCTGCTGCTTTCGGTCGCACGCTGCGTGACGGTTAGACTGAAGTAGGCCTTTCATGTACTTCTACCTGTTCTACCGGAGCTTTCAGTAATGTGAGACTCCAACACCAAAACTGGATATGGCAGGACCGAGAACGCACCGTGGTAACATTACAGGTCTGCTTAGGCTGTGCTTAGGACTGTAGTGCGGGATGCTGAGTAAGTGAGTAGGTGACCTGACTCAAGTCATGAGCACAGTGGGGGGTCCTCAGTAGGCGGGGTCTTTAGACACGGGCTTAGAGCTCTAACCAAGGCATTTTATGATGCAAATGTGAACATCAGATGTATGTGGCATATGTAGGAAAGGTCGTGTGGCTGCTTTAAGGAAACACGAAACAGATCCAAAAAGAGTTGTCTGTATGTTTGTTTGTTTGTTCTGGTTTTGTTTGTTATAAGATGATGCTATTGCAGTCTAATGGGGGCATTAGAAAATAGTCAGACTGTACATTGAATCTAATTAAGAAATTAACAATTTCATAAGGGCTATTTGAACCTGGGACAGTAATTTTATCGTAAAAGAGCAATGACATAATAAGATTATTATTATTATTATTTCTTAGTATAAATGAGTAGGTCCTACCTGGGCCAAGGGATAATAAGATACAAGTGTGAGGCAGCGATGTCAAGGCGTTCACACTTGACGGCATAGTGATCGTGCTGAAAGGGAAAGGTAGACTGTGACCCTAGTCTTTTGGCCGTGTGATGCTATTTATAATATGAAGCAAGCAGTGCAGGGGCTCACTAGCAGAGAGGTGTGCTGGCTCCACGGAGATGGGTGGTATGTGGATGGACGATATGCTGAAGACGCTTGGCCCACATGAGAAGACCTGGCAAGTATCAAAGTCCTCATTTCTATGAATAGTTTTTATTAGGAATGAATGGATGGTTTTTGATTAGTGGTTTATTTGTTAAAAAGACTTACAAGTCATGGTAGGCATCTCACTTCTCACTCCACAATCACCGAGTGGAGTTTGGACTTATACAGATCCACTGATGCGCGTTCAGTGCTAGGCGTCAGTGCTACAAAGTAGAAATTGCATCCACCTTATATTTGGGTGTTCAGGGTCGTGTGGACTTGTCCGCAGCTTTCACCTGACTAAAACTAACGTTATTGAGTTTCTGAAAAAGTAACTTAGAGAGCAGCATTCTGCTGATTATGTGCAGTAATTAGTTGAAATCTGTAGTCCACTTATAAACAAAATGGGCGCCGCATTAACCGGGGGAAGCAGTGTGTCTTTAGAAGCTATTGAGATTTCTTCCGGGCCAGGAATACAAATTATGCCTATATGAGCGGATTATCGACTCTGGCATAGAAAGCAGGTCCGTGCTGAAGTCATCGATTCCAGGAAAACACTGAGAGATGTCATGAGTCTGGCCGTTAATACGACACTTGTGTTAAATATTTGTGTTATATGTTATGGCCCCAGTAAAATACTGCTGACAGGACTTGCAAGCAGGACTGCCAATTATAAGCTTTTTAAGCCCTCATTACAAAATGTAGATGTATATGAGTGCATGATTATGCATAAATATGAAATGCCCCCTTTTGCTGCCCACTGTATAACGCATATACCGGATAAGTCTGGTCTTCACGTAGACGAGGCGCAGCCGGGTCCCCAGTTAACTGCGGATGTACCTCGCATCGGTATTTCAAGTCTGTATGCCTCTATACTTGGCGCTCGTATACCGAATGGTGCGTCAGAGAGTCAGCCGTGCGT
>JAMWET010000158.1:0-36183 GCA_024036415.1 Prochilodus magdalenae | reverse complement strand
TTGGACCCCCTCTGTGTAACAGAGTTATAAAATAATGATAAATAGTAAATTTATTTTGGTGAATTCTTTATAAATGTGTTGTTTAAGAGCTCATGTCATTTTCTTTGTTTAAAGATAATTTGTTTCCATATATGTATTTTTATTCATGTTTCTAAATGTTGAACTGTTTACATGCAGCATATACGTCACATGTTAAAGTGGACTACAGTTCCCTGCTGTACACACGCGCAGCTGCACAGCTCCGTATTTCTCTAACTCTGTCCCTTCACGTTTTCCTTACCCCCAGTGGGGCTTATACCTTGCTGGAGGTCAGCGGTGTAGAAAATCTCTGTGGAAATATTTTATATTGTAAGGAGATGTGTGTTCTCATAAAGTGGACTGCTGCAAATATAATCCAGAATATCAGTCATAGCTCTCAGTCAGCGTGTTTTTGTGATGTGGGCTTCCTGTTAAAGTTAGTTTTGATAAGTTTCCTTTCCACCTTAAATGGTGGCACCGTTATATCCCAGTACTCATACGAGCGGTAGCTCAGGATTCTCAAGTCTGTTCAGTAACAGTTTGGGATTTTGGTATCAGCCCGCTTTACCCTCCTCTTTAGTAAATACAGGATTTGTATTTAAAGGAGGAGGGACAGGGTTTGAGCTTCACGGTAGGGCAGTTATATGTACTGAACTCTCTCTTATTCAACTATGACAATCAGTATAAGTATATTTCTGTAAAATATATTTAGTGTTGTATTTATTAAACTAGCTACATGAGAAGTGTCAATCAGGTTTTTGATCTAACCGTAGTTCTGCGACAGCATTGGTTCATGTTGTCAGTGACCTCAGACTCAGCTCTTATACACCGAATCCTCTATACTGGTCTTATTGGATCCTTGTGCAGCTTTTGATTGATTCTACTCCACCCTTTTGAGTGCTGGATCTACTTCTCTCTTTAGACTGAGGTTTAAATCATACTGAATGAATATACAGTTCCTGGTTCTGTGCAGAATTTCTTGTAGAGTACCACAAGGGTCAGTTTTAGCTAAACTGATGACACACGATTGTACAGTTCCTAGACTTGGTAGACAGACTTAGAAGCTGTTTGTTAATCATTTTAATCATTTGAAATATTTGGCTAAGGTTCAGCCTTTTCATTCTCAGAAACCTGGTCATGAGTTTGTTCATGAGTCAGCAGAGTTGATCCCTGTAACGGTCCTCTTACTGGGGCTCCTAAGACAGCAACCCATTCCCTGCAGCTTCTACAGACACTGCTGTTATTACTAATGACTGTCTGTGAAGAACTTTCAGCGGCCAGCATAATAAAATCTGCCCCATAAATAAAGGTTATTATTATTATTATTATTATTATTATTATTATTATTATTGTGTCATTATAGGCTTCATGTCATATCATCTAGTATCCAAATCTCACAGCAGAATGATACGACTGCTCTGTAGCAGCTCCATGGTTAATCCAGGAAACACATCTGGAGGTTCCTCCTTAATCATGTTAAATGAGAAGTATGTAAATGTCTGGTCCAGCAGCAGCGCTGAAAGTCAGCCACTGTCACAATGTGTATATAACACAGATCAACACTCAAACCTACTCTAACCAACCCACATGCACACAGAAGCTTTCAGAGCAACCATGAGCTGGACCTCTCTGCTGCTGGTGGCCTTCTTACCATGTAGGTGGACTTTACTCACCTTTATATGCTGTAGAGTTCAGTGTAAGGTTACATGCAGTGTGTTTAAGGCCTCTCTGACCCTACTTACAGCTTATTATTATTATTATTATTATTATCATTATTATCATTATTGTTATTGTTAGCTTATTACATTAATTGGCCTGTGTGACCATAAAGTCACTTTAATCCGAACGTTATGAAGTAATTCGGTATTGGACGTACGTCATTTTATAGGTTTGCATACTCATATGATTACATATGTATAGTATGCATCAGGATGGTGGTTAATGTGGCCTGTATTATCCAATAGAAGCCAATAAAGACTATTGAGAGAAGTCTAGCTCATTGGAAGAAGGGATGAGAAGGGTGGGAGATGAATATTAGAGAAAAGGAGGAACAGATGTCTAACTGAACTGAACTGAAGCTCAAATGTATGAACATCATCATTTCGACTGTTCTGTATCAATTTCATGTCTAATGTGGTCCAATACCTTGAAGATGCTTTTGAGAAGATTCCCTGATACTGTATAGTTGGAGATGATGGAATTGGAGATGATCAACCATAGCAACCAGCTACCAACATCCTAACAGCCACCTGGACATCAACCATCCAACAAAACCAACAGAAACCATCTTAAGCACTATATCAGCCACCACGTAAGCCTCTAACAACCAGGTGTTAAGAGCAGTCGTCATAACGATCTGTGTTCATGTAGTCCTGCGTGGTGCAGTCGTCTGCCAATGGTGCTGGCACTAACAGGATGGCTCATGGAGGACATCACTGCTTGCTGAATGTCTCTAATCGTGGCTGTTGGGTCAGTCAGGTACAGTGATAAGACCCGTCCTTGTTTGTGTCACATGCGCAGCTGAGAGTGAAACTTTCATTTTACATTTACATTTAAGGCATTTAGCAGATGCTCTTATCCAGAGCGACTTACAACCGTGCTTAGTGTTCCGTCTGATAATGTTTCCCAGCTAGTACAGGAAGGTCAGAGTCTAACACTCGCCATGAGCTCAGACACTGCCCGAACAAGGGCCAGTACTGACACATAGAGAGAACAATACACAGACATATATAAGCATAAGTGCACTACCTGGCAACCCAACCTAGCGCTCATACCTAGAGAGAAGAAAGGTGATGGTGAGTGTAAGTGCAAAAACAAAGTATTTTAATATACACATCTATTAGTGCTCACTCACTTAAGTGCTTTACACATGTCTCACAAGGTCAAATCTACCCACCAAGTTTCATTCCTGATGGTGGATTCTTTCTAGGTGCAGCTATTCTTTAGATGACAAGTGTAGTAATGCCATTTATTGCAACAGTATTTTTAGGATATGTGAATATTTTAATATGTAACTATGTTCTAATGCTGAAAAACTATTTTCTTTTTATTAGAAGAACTTTTTGGAATGTTTACACAATATTGAATTATTATTATCACATTATCTCCCACATAAATAAATAAATAAATAAATAAATAAATAAATATTCTATCGAGTCACCAGGAAAACATGAAGGAAATTTGTCTCAAAAAAATAGAAAGGGACCATAATAATATAATTTAATAACCATGTAGCAGCTCCCACAGCAATACAGGAGAACTGATCATGTATCAGAAATACTCACTGTACTGTTTATGAATGAAACAGATTAAAACAGGCAGAGAATCAGATTCAAATCTGACCTGTATTTAAACTACCACCCTGAACCTCAGGCCTTAAATAGCCTCACTCCTCACGGCTCACTAGATAAGCAAATATCTACACAAGCATCCATCACCCTCCACCTCTCTCTGTATTTAGGAACTCAGTCTCTCTACTGAGCTGTGGAGAACAGAGAGGATCCCGCAGGTCCAACTTCTACACCAACCATGTTCTCTACATCTCTACTGCTCCTGCTGGCAGCTGCTTCCTGTGAGTTACTCAGTACACAACACACTTCTCTCAGTCAGAGAGCTGCTTATATCATAATCAAGATGATACATCTAATAACTTCATATTTCTGATCTACAGGTGTTCACTGTGTTGAACTTACCCAGCCTGCTTCCATGGTGATTTATCCAGGCCAGAGTCTGACCATCGACTGCAAGGTTTCATATTCAGTTACCAGCTATTATACAGGCTGGATCCGACAGCCTGCAGGAAAAGCTCTGGAGTATATTGGAAAAATCAGACCGGATTCATCAGGGGGCACTTTTTACAGTGATAAACTGAGAAACAAGTTCAGCATCTCCAGAAACACTGGAACCAACACAGTAACATTACAAGGACAGAATCTGCAGACTGAAGACACAGCTGTGTATTACTGTGCAAGACGCCCACAGTGACACTGACTAATGTACACACCTTACAAAAACCCAGAGCTGACAGCCTCCAACACCCACTGACAGTAAACAGTAGAACAACACTAACTACACCACAATAGAATATAACACCACATTTAAACTAAACAACAACAGCAACAACAACAACAACCACAACCAGCGTCTCTGTTTACTGCAGGAGTGGAAATGTGTTCTTTAGTTGAGGCGACAGTACATATGAACCACAGTGCACAGTGGACAACCAGGTTTTTACCATTTGCCCATCATCTTACTGAGGAACATATCATTCCTCCCATTGCAACACCAGCCTACGAACAGCCTAGCAGGAAGCGGGAACCATTTAGACTATGCAACCATTCAGTGTTTCCTTCAGGAAATACCCTGTTCTAGTTATACTGCAACATGCCACAGACATAGTCTGGAAATGGTTTGATTGGGGAATAATCTACTCTACAGCGGGATTACAACCCCAAGCTGATGAGCTGATCAAGACTTGCTTATCTATGGAACAAGCTGCTGAGGTTACTACTCCAATAGAGACCTCAACATCACTCAGTGTGTTTGGGATCATGTGGATGAAAAGATGAACCAACTTCTAAGAATGAACTTGAGATGTCTGGAAAAATGTCCCTGCAGACGTCCATGACAGAAAGTCTGAAAGCAAATCTGACTTTACATCATTCTGATTGTCATAAATCTGCATTCTTCACACACTAAAATGAATTAAATAGCATTAATGTATATTACAGATATTCAACATTACAGTGAGATCTGAATACACTGACACTGACTGAATGTAATGTTCAGAGCTTCTCCAGCACACAGACTACATCTCACTCTGAGTGATGCTGTGAAATGAACTCCCTGGTGTTTTATTCATGTTCCAGTAGGGGGCGACCTTCATTCATGAAGCACACCTGCCTGTTGTACTCCTACAGTCAATCTCCCACATCACTGAGCTGTTATGCAAACCCTCCCCTCTCCTCCTCCTCTATATGTAGAGTAAGTGAAGGACAGTTTGGAGAGGATCTCCAGCTTTCTGCTAACTCTGATCAGCTCCAGCTCCACACACACCATGCTCCTCACGTCTGTACTGCTGCTGCTGATGGCAGGATGTGAGTGTGTTATCTCTCTCAGTGAGGATCCATATTAATGATTAAATAGACTAACAGTGTTTAACCTGCTGTTTCTGTGTGTCTCTGTTCAGGTGTCCACTCTCAGGTAGTTCTCACACAGTCTGAGGGGTCAGTAACAGTGGCTCCAGGTGGATCCTACAAACTGACCTGTGCCTGCAGTGGGTTTAATCTGGGGGGCACTAGCATGTACTGGATCCGACAGGCTCCTGGGAAAGGACTGGAATGGATTATTTACTATTATAGTGAGAGTAGCAAAAGCTCAGCCCAGACAGTGCAGGGCAGATTCACAGCATCCAAGGACAGCTCTAATTTCTACCTGCACATGAGTCAACTGAAGCCTGAGGACACTGCAGTGTATTACTGTGCTCGAGGCTCACAGTGGTGGAACTCATACAGACAGCTGTACAAGAACTAGAGTAGGAGATAAACAGAGGGAGGGTGACTCTGTAAGAGTTTAATAAAGAGGGTCAGATACTGACGTTACCTGTAACCTGTTATTAACTACATGTGATATATATTCATATGTAGAATGATAAGTCCAATGAATGAGGGACTTCCAGCTCCAGTGAATTAGTTTGATCATATATTCCTCTAATGACATCGGAACACCAAATGTGATTATTTTGAAATTAGACATTTATGATTTTTGAAAATGTATTGTCATCGCTGGTGCTGGGATCAAAACTATATAATATATAGTATAATACATAATAACTACTGACCTTCGGTAAAGTAGCTCATCCAGTGTCAGTATTGTAGTTATGAGTATGCTTATGTTTAGAGTGTAACAAATAAGGACTTTTCTATATATACTGTATATTTGCCACATTCGTACACAGAGCATTACCCTATATGCCTATAGACAGTCTTCATGAGGCTTTAAATATCATTAAGCTAATTATATAAAAGACCATTATAAAATTAGGTGTAGTTTCTTCTTCTTGGCTGAGAGACTTCTGTCCACTAACTCCAAAATAAAAGGACACTGACTGTTCATTTGTGGCACTAAAAAAATATAACACACAAATATGCATGCTCAGGAAAATGTGTAATCCTAGATATATCTTAATGAAGTAACAATAAGCTTCACAGTGTAATAAAAAGTCATTTGTTGTGAAGAATTAAGGCGGTTAGTACATGATTGACACTGAGAAAAAACAAAAGTCATTCAGTTGTGGTGCCAACACAATATAACATACAAATAAACATGCTCTGAAAATATACTTAATCCTAGTTATAGCTTAATAAATTAATATTGAACTTTTTAGTATAATAATAATCTGTTAATTACTACATTATTATACAGTAACCACAGGGGAAAAAGGAAAGTTCTTTTTACTGGCAGATTATATTGTTTATTCTTCTGGTCTAATATGCACATTGTTTTTATATACTAGTGAGGATATAAAGGTGGGTAGTACTGAGACTCACACTGTAAAACAATTAAGATCCTTTAATTGTAACAACAGCCCAATATAAGGTACAGATAAACAGGCACTGGCAAATGTTTACATCATCCAAGCTGTTTATTTAATCAGGTATTAATAAGCAGCTATTTCACTGATAAACTCTGAACTATTATGACTTAATAAGCACATTACATGGGCGCTATAACGTTCCTATAAAGAAAAGAGAACGAATAAGTCAAAATGGAAAATCACATAATCATAATTAATGCAGTGATGGGGTTATTAATATGTTTCTGAATTCCTGAGACAGTAATACGGGCAGGCTAGCATAAACAGCCCTATGGTGGAATTTATATTCCAGCAGATATCAGATTTTGACTGACAGCTGTTATCTTTTAAATTCGCTATATAAATAAAGATGAAATGACGTATCATATTCAAAGACCTCCAACATTATCCCACCAAGCTGAATGTGGAATATGCTGTCATGCAGATGTACACTATTACATGTTTTATGAAGAGGACTTTTAGAACTGCCACAGATTTACATTGCCTATGGACATTTCATATCCTCATCTCCATCATTCCCTCCACATTCACATATTCCAGCAACAAGGAATTTACCAGTTCCTGCAGATGTTCAGAAGGGGTGGAGGTGAAGCAACACCAGAACACCAACTGAAGATGAACTGGCCCGCTACCATCAGACACTCAGACACCACCATTGCGGCCTTGTATCAACGTTGACCATTAGGAGCAGTTGTCCAAGCATACTGATCATCACAGCTCACTCAGTGTCTGCGATTGTGGATGTTGAAATATTTTACGGTTCTCTCTCTCCATGGTTTGTGTAGATCATCTAGATCCACCCCTATTATAATTGCAGTACACTATTAGCCCACCAATCAGGGTACAGTGGAGACTTTGTTTTGACCTTATTTTGACCTGTTGGACAGAGCTTGGTTCTAGCTAATAGATAATCATCAGTGTCAGACTAATGAATGAGCTTCTATTAAAGACTGGTGGACTGAGAGTCTCTTCACCTACACTGAGCTGATGAAGAGTCCTGTTCCAGAAATGATAATAGAACATTAGAGCCATAATAAATCATGCTCCTGTTACTCTCCATACTTCAGTACATTTGAAGGTAAATACTTTAGTACTGTTACTCCAGTGGAGGTCTAAAGGGAGGAACTTCTACTGACACTGGAGGAGTAATTTACTTTGGGGATCTCTACTTTATCTCAAATTCATTGTTTGTGTTTCACCAGAGCAACCCACCCAAACCTTCAAACCACCAATTTGGTAATGGAAACCATTTGCAAGTTCTTTAGCCACCACCTAAAATTACATAAACATTTAAAACCAATAGCAGCTACATATGAACTACCTAGATCACCATAGCAAACAAGATGCCATAACAGTCACATTGCAACAGCCTAGCAACCACCTGGAACACCAAATACCTAGTATTTGAGCTCTTCCTGTTTAGACCCCAAACACTCAGAATTAACACTGCAGCGTGAAATTAGTCATTTATTCAGTGTGAAAAAGTCAAAGCCATTGTCTAATGTACTGCACCTGTAGTGTTCAGTTACACACAGGCAGATCAGCAAGCTGTTTTACTCAACTCTAAGAAACACCATCTTCATTTACGCAACAGCAGCTGTATGCAAATGCTCTGCCTGTTACAGCATATTTAAGCAGGTGGAGGTGAAGACCAGCAGCTCTCACTCACCAGCACCATGTTCTCTCTACTGCTGCTGCTGTTGGCGACTGTGAGCTGTGAGTGTTGTTTCATTTGCCATAAAATAACTTCTATCTACTTTATTATATTAACATTATGCTGTTCAACAGGTGTTCACTGTGTGGAGCTGAGACAGCCTGGATCCATGGTTGTAACACCCGGTCAGTCCATGTCACTGACCTGTGAAGTTTCTGGATATTCACTGACTGATAGAAGCTACTGTTCGCACTGGATACGGCAGCCTGCAGGAAAAGCTCTGGAGTGGATTGGAATTATTTGTGGAGATGGTAGCACTGCCTACAGTGATAAACTGAAAAGCAGGTTTGAAATTACTCGAGACACGTCCAGAAACACCATGACCCTAAGAGGACAGAATATGCAGGCTGGAGACACAGCTGTGTATTACTGCGCTCGTGCACCACACAGTGAGACACATCAACACAGACCCTGTACAAAAACATCCCCCTGTAGGAAACACTGGCACAGTTAGAGGCTTTAGTGTGATGCTAGAGTCAGTACCCTATAGAACCTGTAGGGGGCGATCTTCACTAATACATCAAATTGACTTGATCAGGTTTTAACTGCAGGTTGGAGCTGATGCGGGCTGTGTCCTGTAGTAGTATCGGACTGTAGTCGGGAGAAGTATTGAGTTTACTGAATGAGCTGATTATTTCTGTAGTGCTTCACTTAATAGTCAAAAGCGCTTTCGAGCTTCCTCCATGCACAGTAACAGGAACCTCACACAGCACATACCAGCATACACTCAGCTGATGTAGTGATCTACAGTGTCCACTAGAAGCAGTGTGTGCATTGTGAAATTTTCTAGTGCTCTCTAAAAACCGATAGCAACTAGATTATCGTAGCAACCAAGATACCATAACAACCACATACATACCTCGTGCAGCGCCATCTGCAGGGAGCCTGAAGTTACTACCACCTTAAACACACGTGAATCGTTTTTTGTTCAATTAGCTGATAATGCTGTTATTAATAAACTGCTTAATATAAGTTATGTATCTGACTGTGCATATTGTGTTGTTCTGGACACAGTTTCATTTCACTGTGTGCTTGTAGATACAGTGGGGTGCGAATGTTTGGGTAGCCTTGTTCATTTTCCTGATTTACCTTTATAAAGCATTGATTGTTTGGATAAAAAAATTCCGTTAAATATATCATATAGGGGACAAACACAGTGATATTTGAGAAGTGAAATGAAGTTTATATGATTTACAGAAAGTGTGCAATAATTGTCTAAACAAAATTAGGCAGGTAATAAATAAAAAAAAAAAAAAAAATTTAGGCACCAAAAAAAACCCATAACTCAATATTTAGTAGATCCTCCTTTCGCAGAAATAACAGCCTCTAAACGCTTCCTATAGCTTCTAATGAGAGTCTGGATTGTGGCTGAAGGTATTTTAGACCATTCTTCTTTACAAAACATCTCTAGTTCATTCAGGTTTGATGGTTTCCGAGCATGGACAGCTCTCTTTAAGTGACACCACAGATTTTCAATAATATTCAGGTCTGGGGACTGAGATGGCCATTACAGAACGTTGTACTTGTTCATCTGCATGAATGCATTAGTAGATTTTGAGTAGTGTTTAGGGTCGTTGTCTTGTTGGAAGATCCAGCCCCGGCGCAGCTTCAGCTTTGTCACTGATTACTGGACATTGGTCTCCAGAATCTGCTGATATTGATTGGAATCCATTTGTCCCTCAACTTTAACAAGATTCCCAGTCCCTTTACTGGCCACACAGCCCCACAGCATGATGGAACCACCACCAAATTTTACTGTAGGTAGCAGGTGTTTTTCTTGGAGTGCTGTGTTCTTTTTCCTCCATGCATAACGGCCCTTGTTATGCCCAAATAACACAGCACCTTATTCCAAAATGAAGCTGGCTTGTCCAAATGTGCTTTAGCATACCTCAAGCGGCTCTGTTTGTGATGTGGGCGGAGAAAAGGCTTCCTCTGCATCACTCTCCCATACAGCATCTCCTTGTGTAAATAGTTGAACGATGCACAGTGACTCCATCAGCAGCAAGATCATGTTGTAGGTCTTTGGTGCTGGTCTGTGGGTTGACTCTGACTGTTCTCAGCATCCTTCGCTTCTGTTTATTCCAGATTTTTCTTGGTCTGCCACTTCGAGCCTTGACTTGAACTGTGCCTGTGGTCTTCCATTTTCTCACAATGTTTCTCACAGTGGAGACTGAAAGCTGAAATCTCTGAGATAGCTTTCTGTATCCTTGCCCTAAACCATGATGGTGAACAATCTTAGTTTTCAGGTCATTTGAAAGTTGTTTTGAGACTCCCCATGAAACAGTGATGTTTCATATATCTTTGTCACTGAACGTTTGGTCACGGTTTATAGGCTTAACAATCTTTATAGGAACAGGATGCATCTTTTCTTCAAGTGCATCACACTGCACCTGGGTTCTGTTTCACACACACACACACACACACACACGTTATTTATCACCTCATATCTCCAAAATGGTAACAAGAATGAAAAGACATATTTTATTGTAATGTCAAAAAACTGAAAATATATTTTATGTTATATGTTTTATATCATAGTTATATTTAGAGTAGCATTATTGCAAAAGATAATGTAAATGAACACATCATCATTTGACTATTATAGATCATGCTTAAACTTAACAAGCATTATGGACAAACTGCAAGTGAATTAAACCAATGAAATCAAAACATTATAAAACACAACCAAAACAAATGAATATATACACTACTGCAAAATAAAATGAAGAGGGGGTCTCTTCACACACATTAAAATCCACATCTGTGTTCTCTTTAATACATTTAACATTAAACACAATTTAATAACAAATTTACATAATTTACAGTTTCATTATTTTGTTTACGTACCTGATGAGTCAAGTCCTATTTAATTACAGAGCGCTTCTGACATCAACAAGTGTCAGGAGAAAAAAATATTAATAATAAAGCCATTATTAGAATTTGATCACTTAATATGTATAATAAAAGGCTAATTAAGAGCAAGTGAATGTATGAAGCTTATAAACTGTGACAGACCTTCTGCCTAACGTCTAGATAAGGTAAGATGCCGAAGCCTTGTGATTCTATCGTCTGGTTGTATGGATTTCTTGATGTGAAGGTTTTTCTTCATAAAGAAATATCAGAAGCATGTCTGAAAGCAGCTGCACAGGAAACAGAAGCGTTCCAACTCAGGAGTTTAACAGATGCAGTGAGTACGCTGTGAAACAGACACGGTAACTGATCAACCGGATTAGAAATCAAGCCTCATCAGATCCAGGAACAGCAGAACGAGCAGAGCATGAGAGATTCCCAGTGTGCTCTTCAGAGTTCATGAATGCTCAGAGACATCCCTGCTTCACTCATTACTGAAATAAGACACGCAGTGGAGCTATAAGAGGACCATTTTCAACAAAACAATAATAAAATTAATCAATATCTTTTATTATTTTATTTTTATATATATTTAAAGAATAAGCCACATTATCTGCCAATGCAGTGAGGTCATTTATCTTACCAAAGTTACTCAAAACTCTTCAGGACTCTTCCTCTGCCTCCACCGAGTCCAGGGACTACACTTCCCATGATTCCCTGCTCCTTGAATACTGCGCCACGAGTGCTGTATCCACAATCAGGAACAGGTTCCCTGCCCTACATCACCAGAGTTCTGATTGACCTCACCTGTCTTTCATTTACTTGTTGTGTATATACAGTGGTGTGAAAAAGTGTTTGCCCCCTTCTAATATGCTTGTCTCTTAAATGTTTCAGATCATCAAGCAAATTGAAATATTAAAGACAACACAAATAAACACAAAATGCAGTTTTTAAATAAAGATTTTTAATTATTAAGGGAGAAAAAAACTGCAAACCTACATGGATCTGTGTGAAAAAGTGTTTGCCCCCCAGTTAAAGCATAAGTTCCAGAACTGATCATCCAGCATCAGGACCTGACCTCAATAATGGTTTCAAATTCTTACAGCAATGTTCCATCATTTAGCGCAAAACTGCCGCAGTAGAATAGAGACTGTACCTGCAGGGACAAATGGACTAATAGTTTTGTTGGCTGGTGTAGGAATTCCCTGTGGTCACTCTGTAGAATTCAGAGGTTTGACATTTTTGTGTTGTAGTGACCCATCATCACATCACCAAGACTGACATCTCGTTACCGTCCATGATGTCATGATGCAAATCCAGCGTGTTGGGGGTCCATCCAGTACTTATGTGCTGCTGAGCTGAGTGGAGCAGTAGAGTCTCATCAACACTCACCATGAAGAACACGCTCTCCTTATTCCTGCTACTGCTCACCTTCAGCAGTGAGTTCCTGACTGATAGACTGTTTCTCTGTGTAACAGCATTAATACATCATTCATAATCTCATATTTATCTTCTTTCAGCAGGTGGGAAATGTCAAAGTATGGAGTCATTACAAACTGCAGTTCAGCTAAAACCTGGAGAAGCTCTGAGTCTCTCCTGTAGAGGATCTGGATTCACTTTCAGCAGCTATGAGATGCACTGGATCAGACAGCCGGTTGGAAAACCGTTGGAATGGATGGGACGTCTTTATGCTTCTGGAAGTGGCCATGACTACGCAAGGTCTTTTCAAGGAAGAATAGAAATCACCAGAGACAATTCCAACAACATGGTGTATCTGAAGCTGTCTGGTGTGACAGTAGAGGACTCAGCTGTGTATTACTGTGCAAGAGAAGCACAGTGATGAATCTCTGTGGGAACCCTGTACACAAACATGCAGCTGCTGTTAGATAGGTATGTCCATGTAATTCAGAATCTGGTTGCAGCAGGGTGTGAAGAAGAAGGTACAGAGGAAGAACCACAGGGGGCAGCAGAGGACAAGAAATGAAGTACAGAATTAGGAGCCCCTGAACTGATACAGGCTTTCTGTGTTAATATCCAGAGACTCTAACTAAGCTCATGAACGCAATTACACTCTTGTAATTGTTATTCGAATTTACTGTATCTTCATCTCCTTCTTCTTCTTACTCTTCATCATCATCACCATCATCATCATCATCATCATCATCATATTTTTCTTCTTCTTCGTCTTTCTTCCTCTTCGTCATCATAATCATCTTCTTCCTCTTCTTCTTTTTCTTCCTTCTTCCTCTCCATCATCATAATAATCTTCTTCCTCTTCTTCTTCTTCCTTCTTCCTCTTCCTCCGCGGGTGTAAAAGTACATGTCTATCTACTGTACCTCTACTAACGGGCCGACACCATTTCACCTTTTTCAGAGCAGACCTCCATGCTCAAATTTCTTTAACCCACAGCCACCAAACATCATATGCTCACTCAGTACAGCTCCCCAAAATCTAATCCACAGCACACTGACCCACAGTCCTCTGTGTTTTGTTTATTCATCCTTTGTTCCTCCTACAGACTCCTATTCATTTTTAGATACACCTTAACAAGCGACTACCAAACGGGTGTGGGCTGTGCAGTGTCTCTGTATTGCCTTCTGGAAATGCACTTTTCTAGTTCAATAAAATATCAGTCCAGTAATGCTGTTAATAATGTTGTTATGCTGTACTATATGTACTGTACATGCCCTGATTCTACAGCGTCTCTGGTTATTCAGTCTGAGCTTCAGCACGTGGTAAACAGGTTTAGTAGAAGAACCACAGGGGGGCAGCAGAGGAGAAGAAATGAAGGGTAGAATGAACAGTTAAACGTTTCAGCACTATCAGAAACTCATCAGACCAAGTTCATATTTATTAAAGGTTCATTTATTTTCCATGTCCTGACCTTTTATTTCTAAGCTGAATCATTCACAGTCTTGGTCCATGTATATCCATGTATCCATGCAAGCTCTAACTGCACCACACAGCATGCATCTGTGATCAACAGAACTCTCACATTAATCACAGAAAAGTCCAGGTCTGTACCATCCACAGCCTCCAACGCACCTGTTATCCTCATTTAGTTAGACACTGTCCTAATGTTTTATTGTATACGTACGTCTCTGTATTTAAACAGCTAGCTTAACTTTCCAGGTTATCTCCATCTAGTAACTAGTTTTAGAAGCACAGCTTGCCTGACATCTCATTACCATCCATGACATCATGATGCAAATCCAGCGTGTTGGGGGTCCATCCAGTACTTATGTGCTGCTGAGCTGAGTGGAGCAGTAGAGTCTCATCAACACTCACCATGAAGAACACGCTCTCCTTATTCCTGCTACTGCTCACCTTCAGCAGTGAGTTCCTGACTGATAGACTGTTTCTCTGTGTAACAGCATTAATACATCATTCATAATCTCATATTTATCTTCTTTCAGCAGGTGGGAAATGTCAAAGTATGGAATCATTACAAACTGCAGTTCAGCTAAAACCTGGAGAAGCTCTGAGTCTCTCCTGTAGAGGATCTGGATTCACTTTCAGCAGCTACTACATGCACTGGATCAGACAGTCGGCTGGAAAACCACTGGAGTGGATGGGATACATTTCGAGCAGCGGAGGTAGCAAGGGATATGCAGCTTCATTTCAAGGCCGAACTGAATTCAGCAGAGACAATTCCAACAACATGGTGCATCTGAAACTGTCTGGTGTGACAGTAGAGGACTCAGCTGTGTATTACTGTGCAAGAGAAGCACAGTGATGAATATCTGTAGGAACACTGTACAAAAACATGCAGCTGCTGTTAGATGGCTGTTTCTATGAGGGGGTGTTATTCAACTTCAGCAGGTGGTGTAGAATAATAAGTAGAAGAACCACAGGGGGCAGTAGAGGAAACTAAATGAGATGCAGGATGAACTTCAGTAATCTGCTGTGTGTTGATGTCCAGCACTGTGAGCAGTTTATAAGACCAGCTTGATTTATAAGTTCTAAGCATTACAGTAATAACAGCAGAGATAATAGAGGATCCTGAATATACAGTAAACACCAACATCATCTTTAAATGACTGTATGAGAGTGAACAGGCTGTTAAATGGCATATACAAAATTCCTGAAGCCAAATGATGTCAGAAACAAAGAACTTGGACAGACGGGGTCCAAGTCATACGGACTTCATTAAACAATGGGGTAGTTGAACACAACAACACACGACCAGACACGAGGGGAGAGGTCAAGATCAGAGTCTAGGGACAGGCTAAGGTCAGAACCAGGGTCGTCCAGTGAGGTAACCAGAGTAGAAGGAACAGAGAAAGAGATTAGTCAGAGGAGCAAAAGGAGGTCTACAGCCAGAGAGGAGATCAGAACGGAAAGCCAGTTGGGCTAAGGAAGAGATCGGTAGTCAAGGAGCAAAAGGGGTTTAGAACCAGAGTAGAGAACACACAGGAGAACCGCTCAGAACTGCAAACAGGGTTCGGCAAAACTTCAAAAATGAGTCTCTGTGTGTGGGGCTTAAATACAGCTGGTGATGATTGGAGTCTCAGGAGACCTAGAGTGGAAGTGACTGGGAGACTGGGGACATGTGGGTGTGATGTCATCAGGTGTTGTGCTCTGGGAGGTTGAGACCGGATAAGCGGAGAAGCTGAGAAAACACGGAAGCATGACAAATGACTTATTCTATATGAAGAAGAGTAAACTGAGGATGATGAATGGATCACCAACATTCCAATGACAGAGATAACAGAGAAGCAAGTTCACTATACTGAAAACACTGAGACACATTATTAAAATTAGTATTAAAGACTTCATAGGACATAAAGCATGTATGAAGAGTTCAAAGGTCGGTCATGTGATTCAGTGGTCTAACTACAGGCTTGACTGTGATGGGCTGGTGGCCTGTGCAAGGTGTTTTCCACCCTCCATCCAGTGAGCTCTGGGATAGGCTCCAGCACCCCTCACAACCCATAAGGAGAAGCAGCTTAGAAGATGAATGAATGTATGAACACAGGGTGGTGTAGAGGACCAGAACTGAAACTCAGTAAAACAGTGTCCAAATTTTTCCCAGTCTTATTCACCTGATTCTGATCTTACCCCAGACGATGACTATGAGCTACATATGGCTACATTTTATTTGGTGTCTAAATTCTGCTTCTTCAGTTTAGCGCTGAAGCTACAAGGCTAACAAACAGTGGAAGTTACCCAAATGTTTTCCAGACATACATCCCTGAAACCCCTCTCCTCTCTGCATCCAGGTCTTCATTAAGGACCTGCAGACTTGTTGATGTGGTGTAGAGCACAGTATGACCGACTGTGAGCTATTAACATGAGTAGCATGTAACCTACTGCAGTAGGCAGCCATTGTAGAAAACTCCAGATCTTCATTAAGCTCACTCAGCACAGCAGTCAGTCACTTTAGACAGCACACAGTGAGCCACGCTCTTACTCGATCACAGATGGTGAGTTTGCTTTACTCTGAATTGCTTCAGGTAAATATATGACGCTTAAACTTCACGTTGTTTATAAATTAAGAATATATTAAATTTATGATCTTCAGGACATTCAATAATAGAGACATCAGAAATCATGAAGGCATTTTGTAGCATCTACATGACTGTGCGAGGTGTGTCTATGTAAAGGGGAGATGGATTCTGTGAGGGACTAAGAATATGGCTCACCACTGCTGATCATTGATATGTCACGTCCATTCCAAAGAAGTGTTGTTACATGGCTTATGAACCGAATCACAGATCAGACTAATCCGAATCCAGCTATTATGGTCCGGACTGTGGTCTAGAGCATCTTTAACAGAGCCTCACCTGCTTGACCGTCAACTTGAGTGAGCATGCCAACCAGTGGTTGGACCTTCTTACCGACATCACATTACCATAAATGACATCATGATGCAAATCCAGCGTGTTGGGGGTCCATCCAGTACTTATGTGCTGCTGAGCTGAGTGGAGCAGTAGAGTCTCATCAACACTCACCATGAAGAACACGCTCTCCTTATTCCTGCTACTGCTCACCTTCAGCAGTGAGTTCCTGACTGATAGACTGTTTCTCTGTGTAACAGCATTAATACATCATTCATAATCTCATATTTATCTTCTTTCAGCAGGTGGGAAATGTCAAAGTATGGAGTCATTACAAACTGCAGTTCAGCTAAAACCTGGAGAAGCTCTGAGTCTCTCCTGTAGAGGATCTGGATTTGATTTTAGTAGCTACCACATGCACTGGATCAGACAGCCAACTGGAAAACCACTGGAGTGGATTGGAAAGGTTAATTATGATGGAAGTGGCAACAACTATGCCAAGCCTTTTCAAGGAAGAATAGAAATCACCAAAGACAATTCCAACAGCCTGGTGTATCTGAAACTGTCTGGTGTGACAGTAGAGGACTCAGCTGTGTATTACTGTGCGGGAGAGAAGCACAGTGATGAATATCTGTGGAAACCCTGTACAAAAACATGCAGCTGCTGTAAGTCATTTTATGATGGGATGATATTTAGAGTCTGGACTTCAGCAGGTGGTGAAAAAAGTTAAGCAGAACAACCACAGGGGGGCAGTAGAAGACAAGAAGTGCTATGAACTAGACATTAACACATAGAACAATGATTTATTCACATTGGAAAGAACTCCTTATTCCTGCTACTGCTCACCTTCAGCAGTGAGTTCCTGACTGATAGACTGTTTCTCTGTGTAACAGCATTAATACATCATTCATAATCTCATATTTATCTTCTTTCAGCAGGTGGGAAATGTCAAAGTATGGAATCATTACAAACTGCAGTTCAGCTAAAACCTGGAGAAGCTCTGAGTCTCTCCTGTAGAGGATCTGGATTCAGCTTTGACTGCTGCAGTATGCACTGGGTCAGACAGCTGCCTGGAAAACCGCTGGAGTGGATGGTTGCTATTTACAGCAGTGGAAGTAAATAATACGCAAAGTCTTTTCAAGGAAGTTAGTAATTCATTCACCCTAGTTTTAGAACAGGGTATGTCCAAAGCATCCACTGAGCAATGGAAGTGTGTTGTCTGGGTGACATTCATGGCTTAATGCCATTAAATCCTTACAACAACTTTCCAACATCTAGTATAAAGCCTTTTCTGAGGAGTGGTAAGAGGCCGGTTTCAGACAATGTTAAATGAGTTGGTATCTATAAAGCTTTGGACAAGGAATCAGTTCCAACCAGATCTCAATCAGAAATATTAAAATGTCTCCATAGGAAAACATAAATCATTCAGTGCCCTGTTACCTATGGGGTGCCTCAGAGTTAAGCCATGGTCATAGAGTTTACTCTTATAGTAATCATTTCCAGATATACTGTTTATATACAGGCACTATTTGGTCCACCACTCCCAGATTTCTGAAGTCAAGGGATATAAGAGGTAATATATATTAAACACTCACTGTTAGGAAACTTTGTGCCATATTTGATCCTCTGCCTACATTTACACCCCATATGTATCATCATCATCATCATCATCATCATAACATATCAGAGTTAAAGGAGTAAAATGTAGGATCTACAGGAAACCACAGACATTTGTGTTGATGGACAATCAGATTGTGACGGCCGCTGAGCTAAAATCAAGGGGAGTGTTATTTAACAGATTTGTAATCAACCACAACAGCAACAAGAGCAAGGTGGACATAACAGAAGGGCAAGTCAGAGTCATGAAACAAGCAGATGTCAAAACCAGGCAAACAATCAGAACAGCAAAAGAACCAAAACGGCAAAGACAAAAGTGTAAATCAGCAAATCAGAATAAAGACAAACCCAGAGTAGCAAACGAGTAACCCCAGAGAGACCCGCTCAGTAAGCACAGAGGGGCAGTACTTCACAATCAGCAGTGTGTGAGAGGAGTACTCAGACAAACAGACTAAATTAACAACAGGTGTGATCAATACTCGGTCACTCGGATCTAGGAAATGTAACGGGATTGGGAGATGGAGGACATGTGACAGTGATGTAATCGGGTGGTGGGATATGGGAAATCTGTGGTGGGAGTCCGGGAGGTCAGGGGTGCGAAGAGAGCCAGCAGGCGTGACAACATCAGGGCAGAGTGATGACAATCTACACAAACACTCAGTAATAAATATATTCCCATCTTTTCATAACTGTATTGGATTGGTTCCCATCAGATCTTATTGACAGGCAAACCATTGATTAACACAGCTACGTACAAAACCATATTAGCCACGGTGTAGAGTAGGAAGACACAGGAAACTTAGCACTGTCAACAAAACCTGTTTTACTGAACATGGTAGCAGTGGAGACATTAGCGCTACCAAAATGATCAATCCATTCACTGTCTGCAGACACCAACACTGGACCACTATGTGGCACGCCTCCACCTCTCCCCGGCTTCTCAGCTCTTCAGGACTCCACCTCCCAGAGGGCCACGCTCGATGACGTCATGTCTATGCGCCCACGGTCGGACTCTGTGATTCGCTCTAGATCGCCCGAGTTTTAACCTCAGCTGTATCCAATTACTTCCTGTATTTAAGCCACGCACAAACACTCACGCTTTGCCGAACTTAGGTTAGCAATTATGAGCGGTTCTCGTGTTGGTCCTTTGTGGTATTTCGACTCCCTTCGTTTCTCTACTACTCTTTCGCTGTATCCCTTTGGCTCGGACTCGGTTTGTAGCTGTGCTTCCTCACTTTGGTTTCCCCCTTCGGTCTTCCCCTGTAAACTTGTTTGCCCTCGCTGATTGTTCTAGCTGGTTCTGTCCTCCGCCTGTCCCTGACTCTGATTTAGCGTCTCCTATCATTTTCGCTGTGTACTCTTGCTTGCTGTGATTGCCTGTTTATGAATAAACCATTCCTGGTTTTTAGTTCTGCACACTTCGGTCTCGAAATCTTTTGTCTAACACTATGCTACAACTCAGCTCCATAACCTACATAGAATAGCATGAGCAACACATTTACACACTACACGCCAGGTCTCTAGGTCATGTTATGTGGTATATGGTAGGTGCTATGTCTCTTGTGTGTTTATGGCTGAATGAGTCGGTAACGGGATGCAACAATGTACATATTCTGCTGTAACGATGCAAATTTACCCATGTGGGATAATAGTCTTATCTTATGCTAGTGGTGTCCTGATATGTACATAAGCACTAATTCGAAAACTGTTTCTGGAAAAACTGAAGTTTTTTCTTGGTGGCCATCAGTTCTGTATGTCATTTCTAATGTCTATACTCAAATCATTAAACATTTTCTGTTGTTACTTCAAGAAGAGCGATGTGCATCATTACTGTGTGGAGTTTGCATCTTCCGTTGGGGTACTTTGGTCCCCCATTCTGAGCTATAGGAGTATTGGATTATATTTTAGATTCATATTTTTTTTTTCAACCTTGTGTTGAATTCACTGCA
The DNA here is from genome assembly GCA_024036415.1 of Prochilodus magdalenae. Lineage (NCBI taxonomy): Eukaryota > Metazoa > Chordata > Actinopteri > Characiformes > Prochilodontidae > Prochilodus > Prochilodus magdalenae. The sequence continues at coordinate 15,659 of JAMWET010000158.1, read as the reverse complement.
CTTGGATCCATGTAATGTGTTCCCCTTCACGATATACTTCCTTCCCATGTAACCTCAGTTGCACTGTATGCACAACCGCTAGGCTAAAAATTTCACTAATACATGGTAATTTATCACTGCAGTTAACCACAAATCATTTATTGGATCAATGGGGAGCCTCAGGTTTAGATTCTAAGCTCCCGTGTATTGATAATAGACATCAGTATATCTTTTGCCTAAATTTGTAACCATGAACTAATGTTTGACTCCTATACTAGTTCTAATTCATATGTGTTGGAACAAATTCTACCAAATCTCTGATATAAAGCTTACAATACCAGCTTCATTCATATGTTTAAAGTTTGGTTTGGCTCTTCAACCATTAATGTGTTACAGACTCACACAGAGACTCTAATAAACTAAACGTGTTAAAGACTCTCTTCTTTCCCTCAAGTGAATTTGTGTGAACTGGTCTGGCCACTTTCGATGTATTGTCACTATTCCAGGTCTGGAATACTGATCAGGAAGAGCATGTATATAGGTTTTGATGTGACGTACGGATTTTGGAAAAACTCTTTTTTCCCTGTTAGGAATTAATGAGGTAGAAAAGTACACGCCCATCTACTGTACTTCTGCTTGACTGACAGACACTGTTTCACATACACTACTTTAGGGCAGAACCCCAAGCACAAATTCCCCCCCCATCACTCGTTCCTTCTATAGAGTCCCATTCGGTTTCTACCTCACTCAACCCTACAGTTACCTTCAACCTACAGCCCCCAAACTGCAAATGCTCACTCAGGCCAGACCCCCAAACTCCAACCCACAATCACACAGACCCACACTCCTCTATGTGTTGTTTATTCATCGTTTGTTCCTCCCATAGTCTCCCATTCATTTTTAGCAAGACCTTAACAAGCAACAAGCAGCAAGCTTTGGTTGTGCAATCTCTCTGTATAGTCTTCAGGAAATATATTTTTCTAGTTTAATAAAATATTAATCTATTAGTGTTGTTAAGAGTGTTATGTGACTGATTAAGAAAGTCTAAGTGGGTTTAATAATATTTATTAAAGGATAAATGTATTTCCATGTTCTGAAGTGTTATGTCTTGGCCAAATCCTTCACAGCCTTGGTGTAAAATTGAACTGCTATCTCGGTTACATCCATATACCATATCCATATATACATACAAGCTATAACTGCACCACTGCTTCCCATCCTGACAGCATGCATCTCTGATCAGAAGAACTCTCAGAGAAATCTCAGAAAGAAGACATTGGGCTGGAAGCTTCCAGATCTGTACTATCCACAGTATCCAACACTCTGCACTAAAACAGATGCTGTAGATTTGTGAAGTAGTTATCATTAATAATCACCTATTCAGCACCTATTCATTTAGACACTGTGCTAATGTTTTATTGTATACGTACTTCTCTATGTTTAAACAGCTAGCTTAACTTTCCAGGTTATCTTCATGAGCTGGTAGCTAGTAACTAGTTTTAGAAGCACAGCTAGGCTGACACCTCATTACCATCCATGACATCATGATGCAAATCCAGCGTGTTGGGGGTCCATCCAGTACTTATGTGCTGCTGAGCTGAGTGGAGCAGTAGAGTCTCATCAACACTCACCATGAAGAACACGCTCTCCTTATTCCTGCTACTGCTCACCTTCAGCAGTGAGTTCCTGACTGATAGACTGTTTCTCTGTGTAACAGCATTAATACATCATTCATAATCTCATATTTATCTTCTTTCAGCAGGTGGGAAATGTCAAAGTATGGAATCATTACAAACTGCAGTTCAGCTAAAACCTGGAGAAGCTCTGAGTCTCTCCTGTAGAGGATCTGGATTCACTTTCAGCAGCTATGAGATGCACTGGATCAGACAGCCAGCTGGAAAACCGCTGGAGTGGATGGGACGTCTTTATGCTTCTGGAAGTGGCCATGACTACGCAAGGTCATTTCAAGGAAGAATAGAAATCACCAGAGACAATTCCAACAACATGGCGTATCTGAAACTGTCTGGTGTGACAGTAGAGGACTCAGCTGTGTATTACTGTGCAAAAGACACACAGTGATGAATATCTGTGGGAACACTGTACAAAAACATGCAGCTGCTGTTAGATGGGTATTTTGAGTGGTTATTTACAGCCTGAGTTTCAGATGGTAAAGTGGATTAACCCCAGGGGGGCAGCAGAGGACAAGAAACGAAGTACAGGATAAACAGTGTGATGCTGGTAGAAGCTACATTGTGTTGAGATATAACACTATCAACAGTTTACTGGATCAGCATCATGGTTCTATTAAAAGTCATATCAGCAACTTTCCCCACCTCTAAATACATTTCTGCTAACATCACATTTACAGTTCCCAACTGGCTGACTGGGAACACTGCTCAGGGTTCTGCTTTGAGCTTCATCAGCAAGGCTTTACATGATGTTGTGTCATAACACAGACCTAAATAGCAGCTGTACATACACAGTTATACCATTATAATAAATACGCACAAGTAAACATACACATGTGCAGTGACAGTGTATCTATAGCAGTGTACATTACCATCAACAAGAAGCACCAAGTGAAAACTCCTATCAGTCATTCTGAAACAGCTACTCCGTACCTACACTGTCTCAACCACTGCACAGTGGAGTTGGGTAAACAGGTTAAAGGTCAAGCAGAGTAGAAGGAACTGCAGGGGGCGCTGGAGGAAAATGAAATGATGGGTAAATGTGTGCTACACAAATCCTCCAGAGACCTAGAACAGTATCAGAGACACAAACAGATATTATCCCCAAAAGGAGACCAACACACCAGAACCTTCTGACTTAGAGCCAAACTGTGGACAAGAAACACAACCAACACCATTATAAAAACCACAGAGGCAGCAGAAGAGTGACAGAACAGGATAAACATGGAGAAAATGATAAATGATCAGAATCCATCCAATCCAAAATGTTTATGGATCATTTCTGACAACATTCCGGTTTGATATTCCCTTCCATCTCATCCTAACCAGCTTGGAAGGATCACTATGTGTCCAAAAGTATACAGACAGCCCTTCTAATAAGCGAATTCAGCTACTTCAAGGAGGAATTTGACTGACTTGTCTGTGTAATTCAGGTACTGAGATGTAAAGAAGGTTGCTCAGAATGGTTTGGTTGGAAATGCTTCCTTGTCTTCCTTAACACTGTGATAAAAGAATGTCCACCGGTATCAGGCGACGTATTCATGAGCATTTAATCTAAGATTTCTGTGATGGAGCTTTTAGAGACAGTACATTATTCAGACGTCTGGTTCCCATCACCACCACTGTGGAGAATTAGCATAACTTTCTACATTTCTCTGCCTATTTGCACACCTGTACAGATGTTCTCATTCTGTAAATATTCAGGTCATCTGTAACTTTCTATTTTTCAACTAAATCTGTTTTACATCTCTCAGCTTCTTCAGCTTTATTACCTTTAGTACTTTTTACTTTTTTAATTTATCCCCTACCCTATTTATTGTTTTGTGTAATTTTCCTTTAGTTTAATACTGTAAATAATCTGTGTTCTGTGTTTTTGTTACTTGTCATACGTGTTGCTCTCACCAAGACAAATTCCTTGTATGTTTAACATACTTGGTGAAATAAAGAGATTCTGATTCTGATACATAAGCTATGCGCTGTAATCACTGAAAGTAGAACCTGGTCATAATAATGTGACTTGGCCATATCATCTCCATAGAAAGGCGCTGATCAGTAGAAAGGCTCACTGTGGATGAGTGGATATGTGTTATCTGGAATGATGGAGCTATATCCAATACCTTTGGGATGAGTTGGAGTGATTATGCGACATCAGTACCTGACCTCTCTAATGCTCTAATCCTCACATCAGTGTTCCAACATCTAGAGTAAAGTCTTCCCAGAAGAGCAGAGACTGATACACCCCATTATGCCCTTCATTTCAGAAGAACCTCTGGTATCTTCAAAGGGACTGATAGTTTTGGTAGCTGGTGTTCGACAGTGGCTTGGCCTTCTTATATTGAAGTGAACCTCCGTCATGTTTGTCATGATGCAAATCCAGCGTGTTGGGGGTCCATCCAGTACTTATGTGCTGCTGAGCTGAGGGGAGCAGTAGAGTCTCATCAACACTCACCATGAAGAACACGCTCTCCTTTTCCTGCTACTGCTCACCTTCAGCAGTGAGTTCCTGACTGATAGACTGTTTCTCTGTGTAACAGCATTAATACATCATTCATAATCTCATATTTATCTTCTTTCAGCAGGTGGGAAATGTCAAAGTATGGAATCATTACAAACTGCAGTTCAGCTAAAACCTGGAGAAGCTCTGAGTCTCTCCTGTAGAGGATCTGGATTCACTTTCAGCAGCTACAACATGCACTGGATCAGACAGCCGGCTGGGAAACCGCTGGAGTGGATGGGATACATTTCGGGCAGCGGAGGCACCAAAAGATATGCAGCTTCATTTCAAGGCCGAACTGAAATCAGCAGAGAAAATTCCAACAGCCTGGTGCATCTGAAACTGTCTGGTGTGACAGTAGAGGACTCAGCTGTGTATTACTGTGTAAGAGAAGCACAGTGATGAATATCTGTGGAACACTGTACAAAAACATGCAGCTGCTGTTAGATGGATATTTCTATGAGGGCATGTAGTACACGTAGTAGAAGAACCACAGGGGGCAGCAGAGGACACTAAATGAGATGCAGGATGTACTTCTGTAATCTTCACTGTGTTGATGTCCAGCACTGTGAGCAGTTTATAAGACCAGCATGTTTTATAAGTTCTAAGCATTACAGTAATAACAGCAGAGATAATAGAGGATCCTGAATATACAGTAAACACCAACATCGTCTTTAAATGACTGTATGAGAGTGAACAGGCTGTTAAATGGCATATACAAAATTCCTGAAGCCAAATGATGTCAGAAACAAAGAACTTGGACCGACGGGTTCCAAGTCATACGGACTTTATTAAACAATGGGGTAGTTGAACACAACAACACACGACCAGACACGAGGGGAGAGGTCAAGATCAGAGTCTAACGACAGGCTAAGGTCAGAACCAGGGTAGTCCAGCAGTGAGGTAACCAGAGCAGAAGGAACAGAGAAAGAGATTAGTCAGAGCAGCAAAAGGAGGTCTACAGCCAGAGAGCAGATCAGAACGGAAAGCCAGTTGGGCTAAGGAAGAGATCGGTAGTCAAGGAGCAAAAGAGGGTCAGAACCAGAGTAGAGAACACACAGGAGAACCGCTCAGAACTGCAAACAGGGTTCGGCAAAACTTCAAAAATGAGTCTCTTTGTGTGGGGCTTAAATACAGCTGGTAATGATTGGAGTCTCAGGAGACCTAGAGTGGAAGTGACTGGGAGACTGGGGACATGTGGGTGTGATGTCATCAGGTGTTGCGCTCTGGGAGGTTAAGGACTTATTTTATATGAAGAAGATTAAACCAGATTAAAAAGTTCACTATACTGAAAACACTGAGACACATTATTACAATTAGTATTAAAGACTTTATAGGACATAAAGCATGTATGAAGAGGGCAAAGGTCAGTCAAGTGATTCAGAGGTGAAACTACAGGCTTGACTGTAATGGGCTGGTGGCCTGTGCAAGGTGTTTTCCGCCTTCCGTCCAGTGAGCTCTGGGATAGGCTCCAGCACCCCTCACAGCCCATAAGGAGAAGCAGCTCAGAAGATGAATGGATGTATGAACACAGGGTTGTGTAGAGGACCAGAACTGAAACTCAGTAAAACAGTGTCCAAATCTTTCCCAGTCTTATTCACCTGATTCTGATCTTACCCCAGACGATGACTATGAGCTACATATGGCTACATTTTATTTGGTGTCTAAATTCTGCTTCGTCAGTTTAGCGCTGAAGCTACAAGGCTAACAAACAGTGGAAGTTACCCAAATGTTTTCCAGACATACATCCCTGAAACCCCTCTCCCCTCTGCATCCAGGTCTTCATTAAGGACCTGCAGACTTGTTGATGTGGTGTAGAGCACAGTATGACCGACTGTGAGCTATTAACATGAGTAGCATGTAACCTACTGCAGTAGGCAGCCATTGTAGAGAACTCCAGATCTTCATTAAGCTCACTCAGCACAGCAGTCAGTCACTTTAGACAGCACACAGTGAGCTATGCTATTACTCGATCACAGATGGTGAGTTTGCTTTACTCTGAATTGCTTCAGGTAAATATATGACGCTTAAACTTCATGTTGTTTATAAATTAAGAATATATTAAATTTATGATCTTCAGGACATTCAATAATAGAGACATCAGAAATCATGAAGACGTTTTTTTTTTAGCATCTACATGACTGTGCGATGTGTGTCTATGTAAAGGGGAGATGGATTCTGTGAGGGAGTAAGAATATGGCTCACCACTGCTGATCATTGATATGTCACGTCCATTCCAAAGAAGTGTTGTTACATGGCATATTAACCGAATCACAGATCAGACTAATCCGAATCCAGCTACTATGGTCCGGACTGTGGTCTAGAGCATCTTTAACAGAGCCTCACCTGCTTGACCGTCAACTTGAGTGAGCATGCCAACCAGTGGTTGGACCTTCTTACCGACATCACATTACCATAAATGACATCATGATGCAAATCCAGCGTGTTGGGGGTCCATCCAGTACTTATGTGCTGCTGAGCTGAGTGGAGCAGTAGAGTCTCATCAACACTCACCATGAAGAACACGCTCTCCTTATTCCTGCTACTGCTCACCTTCAGCAGTGAGTTCCTGACTGATAGACTGTTTCTCTGTGTAACAGCATTAATACATCATTCATAATCTCATATTTATCTTCTTTCAGCAGGTGGGAAATGTCAAAGTATGGAATCATTACAAACTGCAGTTCAGCTAAAACCTGGAGAAGCTCTGAGTCTCTCCTGTAGAGGATCTGGATTCACTTTCAGCAGCTACGGCATGCACTGGATCAGACAGCCGACTGGAAAACCGCTGGAGTGGATGGGACACAGTGGCAATAGCTACGCAAAATCGTTTCAAGGCCGAACTGAAATCAGCAGAGACAATTCCAACAGCCTGGTGCATCTGAAACTGTCTGGTGTGACAGTAGAGGACTCAGCTGTGTATTACTGTGCAAGACGCACACAGTAATGAATCTCTGTGGGAACACCGTACATAAACATGCAGCTGCTGTTAGATGGATATTTGTATGAGGGCATGTAGTACACGCTCTAGTAGAACCACCAACACGGGGGGCAGCAGAGGACACTAAATGAGATGCAGGATGAACTTCTGTAACCTGCTGTGTGCTGATGTCCAGCACTGTGAGCAGTTTATAAGACCAGCATGTTTTTTAAGTTCTAAGCATTACAGTAATAACAGCAGAGATAATAGAGGATCCTGAATATACAATAAATCCTTTATTGTAATCCTTAAATCTTTAAATGACTGTATGAGAGTGAACAGGCTGTTAAATGGCATATACAAACTTCCTGAAGCCAAATGATGTCAGAAACAAAGAACTTGGACTGACGCGGTCCAAGTCAGACGGGCTTTATTAAACAATGGGGCACTTGAACACAACAACACACGACCAGACATGAGGGGAAAAGTCAAGATCAGAGTCTAGGGACAGGCTACAGTCAGAACCAGGGTGGTCCAGCAGTGAGGTAGCCAGAGTAGAAGGAACAGAGAAAGAGATTAGTCAGAGGAGCCAAAGAAGGTCTACAGCCACAGAGCAGATCAGAACGTAAAGCCAATAGGGGTAAGGAAGAGATCGGTAGTCAAGGACCAAAACGGGTCAGAACCAGAGTAGAGAACACACAGGAGAACCGCTCAGAACTGCAAACAGGGTTCAGCAAAACTTCAAAAATGAGTCTCTGTGTGTGGGGCTTAAATACAGCTGGTGATGATTGGAGTCTCAGGAGACCTAGAGTGGAAGTGACTGGGAGACTGGGGACATGTGGGTGTGATGTCATCAGGTGATGCGCTCTGGGAGGTTGAGACCGGATAAGCGGAGAAGCTGAGAAAACCCAGAAGTGTGACAAGTGACTTATTCTATATGAAGATGAGGAAACTGAGGATGATGAATGGATCACCAACATTCCAATGACTGAGATAGCAGAGAAGCAAGTTCACTATACTGAAATCACTGAGACACATTATTAAAATTAGTATTAAAGACTTTATAGGATATAATGCATGTATGAAGAGGGCAAAGGTCAGTCATGTGATTCAGAGGTGTAACTACAGGCTTGACTGTGATGGGCTGGTGGCCTGTGCAAGGTGTTTTCCGCCCTCCGTCCAGTGAGCTCTGGGATAGGCTCCAGCACCCCTCACAGCCCATAAGGAGAAGCAGCTCAGAAGATGAATGGATGTATGAACACAGGGTTGTGTAGAGGACCAGAACTGAAACTCAGTACAAACAGTGTCCAAATCTTTCCCAGTCTTATTCACCTGATTCTGATCTTACCCCAGACGATGACTATGAGCTACATATATCTACATTGTGTTTTCTTACATTGTAGTGAACCTCCATCACAGCAGCATGACTGACATCTTATTACCATCCACAACGTCATGATGCAAATCCAGCGTGTTGGGGGTCCATCCAGTACTTATGTGCTGCTGAGCTGAGTGGAGCAGTAGAGTCTCATCAACACTCACCATGAAGAACACGCTCTCCTTATTCCTGCTACTGCTCACCTTCAGCAGTGAGTTCCTGACTGATAGACTGTTTCTCTGTGTAACAGCATTAATACATCATTCATAATCTCATATTTATCTTCTTTCAGCAGGTGGGAAATGTCAAAGTATGGAATCATTACAAACTGCAGTTCAGCTAAAACCTGGAGAAGCTCTGAGTCTCTCCTGTAGAGGATCTGGATTCACTTTCAGCAGCTACACCATGCACTGGATCAGACAGCCGACTGGAAAACCGCTGGAGTGGATGGGACACAGTGGCAATAGCTACGCAAAATCTTTTCAAGGCCGAACTGAAATCAGCAGAGACAATTCCAAAAGCCTGGTGTATCTGAAACTGTCTGGTGTGACAGTAGAGGACTCAGCTGTGTATTACTGTGCAAAAGAAGCACAGTGGTAAATATCTGTGGGAACACTGTACAAAAACATGCAGCTGCTGGTTAGCATGTCTTTCTTTTAGAGCTCACAGTGTAGTTTAAGTGAGGCTTCAAATGAGGTTTCCTCATTATGCATTATCTCATGTGGATGTAATAATTTCTAATTTATACAAACTTTGAAGAATGAGACACAGAGGAAATCATAAGGCATAAATGTGGGCACATATAATAAAGGCCTCTGTTTCTAAACTGATGCATGCTGTGTCCTTTAGGACCTGAATCGTACTAGTATGAGAGCACAAATGTTTCAGACTCTACAAAAAGAGGTTCACCAGTTGTTCAGTTCTTCAACCAAACTACCACACATGTAGATGTGCGGTGCGCAGTCATCATTAATAACTATGCATAAGTAAGTATACACATGTGCAGTGACAGTGTATCTATAGAATTCTATAGCATAATGAACATAAAGAGCTGAAACCAACTATTCTACACTTGTACTGTGTGAAACACGGTACAGTGTAGTAGAGTGAAAAGGCCAATCAGAGTAGGAGGAGCTGCTGGGGGCGCTAGAGGACAACAAATGTTTAAAGTGTAAATGTGACCCACACAAATCCTCCAGAGACCCAGAACATTATCAGACACACAAATCAGATAATATCTTATACCAGGATCAGAGTTAATGGAATACATGTAATGGAATCACATCACCAGGATACTACATAAAGGTAACTGTATTCTGTTACAGGTACAGTAACACAGACAGTGATCAGATTTCAGGTATGTTATTAAACTGGGTGATTTCCAGCAGAAACACATTCAAACCACATACTCAGATACTCACCATCTTAAATATAATATACTCTCATCATCAAAAGAATAACTGCACCTGGTAGGAAGTGTGGGGGTGCGGTGCTGTTGGGAAGGAAGATAAAGGTTACCAGGATCAATAAAGAATGATTCATTTAGACTGATATGGGAAATATTTATAAAGCTCCACCTATAGAGGTAGTGTCTCTCAGTATGGTGCTGTAGAGGATCCTCATGGTGTCCTGTGATAATCCATCTCATGCAGCTTGAATATCCTCACACAGTTCCTCCAGATTGTGTGGTTGGGGTGGAGGTGGAGTGACACCAGACCTTCTGGACGTGTGACAAAAAGCTGTTCATCTTGGCTCCACACAAAGATTCATTGGTCGTCTCCACCAAGACAAAAGCAGGACTCGTCACTGAAGATGACCCACAGCCAATCTGAGCCACTCCATGCCAGTCTGGCACGAAACCATTGCAGTCTTTGGTGAAGTTGAGGTGGTGTTAAGGGCATGTAGTGCTGCTGTCTGACAATGGTGCTGGCACTTAACAGGATGACTCATGGAGGCACCACCGCTCGCTGAATGTCGTGGCTGTTGGAGCCCCGTCCATGCTTGTGTCACATGTGCGGTCGAGTCTGAAACTTGAATCATATGAATGTCTCACAATGTCAAACCCACTCACCAAATATCTTTCCTGTGTGCTAATCCTTCTGGGTGCAGCTATGAGTGAAACTATGCTTTTGATGATGAGTGTAAATGTCAGAGCAATGTTGAAGAGTTTATCAGGCTGGTGATCAGGGAGGGGGTCCTGCTTCTAGTAGAGATCCCCCTCCCCAGCAGCAGTTCTCAGTCCTTTCTTCAGCCTGAATCTGTAGAACCTTTAGTAAGTATTGTGTATTTATTGGTAGAACCGAGATCTCCAGCCTTTCCTGAAGATTACTGAATCAGGGTTTTACTCTAACGCATCATCGTTATTATCATTATTTGTACTGTAGTCAGTTAGAGGTTCTGACTTTTGTGTTAGATGAATCTCCTAATATTAAATAGTAATTAAAGTAATAAAGTTACAACAATCTTCCAACATCCAGTGTAAAGCTCTCCCAGAAGAGTAGAAGCTGTTACTGCAGCAAAGGAGGAACATCCTCTCTATAACACCCTTCACTTCAGATAAAACTATGCTGCCTTTAAAAGTGTTTCAGGTAACGCCAACAGCCTGGTGGGCTTTTCACATGTTGTAGTGACCCTCCATCACACCACCAACATTTCATTACCAGATATGACGTCATGATGAAAATCCAGTACTTATGTGCTGCTGAGCTGAGTGGAGCAGTAGAGTCTCATCAACACTCACCATAAAGAACACGCTCTCCTTATTCCTGCTACTGCTCACCTTCAGCAGTGAGTTCCTGACTGATAGACTGTGTAACAGCATTAATACATCATTCATAATCTCATATTTATCTTCTTTCAGCAGGTGGGAAATGTCAAAGTATGGAGTCATTACAAACTGCAGTTCAGCTAAAACCTGGAGAAGCTCTGAGTCTCTCCTGTAGAGGATCTGGATTCACGTTCAGCAGCAACAGCATGCACTGGATCAGACAGCCGGCTGGAAAACCGCTGGAGTGGATGGGAGGTGTTTATACTGATGGAAGTGGCAATAACTACTCATTGTCATTTCAAGGAAGAATAGAAATCAGCAGAGACAATTCCAACAGCCTGGTGTATCTGAAACTGTCTGGTGTGACAGTAGAGGACTCAGCTGTGTATTACTGTGCAAGAGAAGCACAGTGATGAATATCTGTGGAACACTGTACACAAACATGCAGCTGCTGTTAGATGGATATTTCTATGAGGGCATGTTGTACACGCTCTAGTAGAACCACCACAGGGGGCGGCAGAGGACACTAAATGAGATGCAGGATGAACTTCTGTAATCTGCTGTGTGCTGATGTCCAGCACTGTGAGCAGTTTATAAGACCAGCATGTTTTATAAGTTCTAAGCATTACAGTAATAACAGAAGAGATAATAGAGGATCCTGAATATACAGTAAACACCAACATCATCTGGCGTACATGGCATATAAAAAACTCCTGAAGCCAAATGACTTATTCTATATGGAGAAGAGTAAACTGAGGGTGATGAATGGATTGTTTGGGCAAATATTCACCAACATTCCAACAAAAAGGGGTGTTTCTAGACTGCTGGTGGTCCTGGTGCAGGCTCTAAATTAAGGGGGGCTCAGCCCACTGTCTTCTCTCCACAGTCACAGCAGCAGAAAAGCCCTTTAAACAAACCTGCATCTGTTTCTGACTGAATAACCTGAATGGAAAGATTATCCACACACCATTAATCACTCTCTCTGGTGCTGGAGTGCTGACGTGGATACTGAGACAGTCCTATACTCTTCTCTCTCTGTTCTACTGATGTTTTATTCAAACTATGATGATGTAAATTTCATGACTCTGGTTCTACACATGGCTCTGGTTCTGACCGACTGAGCTGATTTTATATCTGGTGGAACATACGTGTTTTATGTGTGTGTGTGGATGTGTGGATTTCCATACAGAGAGGAGGTCAAGCCCCTCACACAGTGATGTGCTGCCATCAACGTCATGCCAATTTTTTTTTCTTCTAAGAATACATTATTTTTCCGAATGCATTTTGAATTTGCAGATTGATGGATGATGAACTTCCTACCCATGTAACCTCGTTTGCATTGTATGCACAACCGGTAGGCGAATAATTTCACTAATACATGATCATTTATCACTGCAGTTAACCACAAATCATTTATTGGATCGATGGGGGCCTCAGGTTTAAATTCTAAGCTCCCTTGTATTGATAATAGACATCAATATCTTTTGGCCTAAATGTGTAACCATGAACTAATGTTTGACCGCTAGGCTAGTTCTTATTTATATGGGTAGGCACAAATTCGGCCAGAACTCCGGTATAAACAGTGTCAGGGTTAGAACCTATTATCCTCATTTAATTAAATATAGCGCTAATGTTTCTTAGTTAACTTAACTTTCCAGTTTCTACTCACAAAGGAAATACTCTCTGTGAAGTACAGTTTTAAAAGCACAAGTAATCTGACATCTCATTACCATCCATGATGTCATGATGCAAATCCAGTGTGCTGGGGCTCCATCCAGTACTTATGTGCTGCTGAGCTGAGTGGAGCAGTAGAGTCTCATCAACACTCACCATGAAGAACACGCTCTCCTTATTCCTGCTACTGCTCACCTTCAGCAGTGAGTTCCTGACTGATAGACTGTTTCTCTGTGTAACAGCATTAATACATCATTCATAATCTCATATTTATCTTCTTTCAGCAGGTGGGAAATGTCAAAGTATGGAATCATTACAAACTGCAGTTCAGCTGAAACCTGGAGAAGCTCTCAGTCTCTCCTGTAGAGGATCTGGATTCAGCTTTGACTGCTGCGGCATGCACTGGATCCGACAGCCGGCTGGAAAAAAGCTGGAGTGGATGGGAGGTGTTCGGCGCAGTGGAAGTGGCAATGAATACTCAACGACTTTTCAAGGAAGAATAGAAATCACCAGAGACAATTCCAACAACATGGCGTATCTGAAACTGTCTGGTGTGACAGTAGAGGACTCAGCTGTGTATTACTGTGTGAGGAGCACAGTGATGAACCTCTATGGAAATGCCGTACAAAAACATGCAGCTGCGTTTTTAGCTTGCTGCTATTTAAAACCTCCAAGTTTAAGAGAACAAAACCTCCTGGCTTTCATTTAAGACTCACAGCACAGTTTTAAAAGGCTTTCATTTGTTTATTATATGTAAGGACAAGGAGCCCAGAGTCAGGGACAGGCGTAGGTAGGAGAGTTTCAGAACGGGAACATGTGGCAGGGATGTCATCGAGTGTAGCCCTCTGGGAATTGGCATTCTCCAGTGCGGAGTAGCTGGGGAGACTGATATTGTGGTGTTAATGCATTTATAGGATGTTATATCCCCCCCTGGTGGTTAGGTGGGGAACATTTTTTACAAGGGACTTGAATAAAGTCCAGCCTCAGGCGTGCATCTAAGACATGCTTCTCCGTGTCTATCATTTGGTTAGAAGTAACTAACACTACATGGTGTCAGAAGGCTTTAGTTTCTCGCTTCGGGTAAACATGAGAGTTACTTTGCCGAGTTAACTGAAGAGGACTCACCTATTTTTTTAGTCGATTTAAAAAGTTTAGCTAGCTATCATAGCTAACGTGACTGCTGACTAGCCAAGGGACGTTTGAGCGCGAGGGGACAAAGATGGAGAGATTCCAGATTCCACCACCACCGAAGTTTGACTTCACGCGGCCAGAAGAGTGGCCCAAATGGATTAAGAGGTTTGAGAGAATCCAGATTGCATCAGGGCTAGAGCTCCAGGCAGAAGAAAATCAGGTGAACACTTTAATCTATACCATGGGGGATGAGGCGGAAGATATTATAACTTCACTTCAGCTGTCTGAAATAGAAGCAAGTCAGTATAACATAGTCAAGAACAAGCTTGACGCACATTTCGTAGTCAGGAGAAATGTTATTTTTGAATGGGCCAAATTCAACCAGAGACAGCAGGAGCAAGGTGAAACTGTAGACAGTTTCATAACTTCACTCCACTGCCTGTTCGAGCACTGTGGTTATGGGCACCTCCATGATGAAATGGTCCGAGACAGACTTGTTGTAGGCTTACGGGATAAAAAGCTGTCGGAACAGCTCCAACTAGGGACTCGGAGCTGACGCTGGAGAAAGCCCTTGTAGCCCCCGCAAACCCCCAATACCGGTTGGCTTTTTCACCCGACGACCTCAAACTCAAAGCGAACAAGTGAAAAACCAACAGGACTTGTTGAAGAGCAACTTCAAGTCATCGGCCACAGATGTGGACCGCCACAGGTAAGGGACGACAACAGAAATTTCAGGCAAGAACAAATGACAGAAGCAGTTACCACACACAGCTAGTGGTGCGGCAGAACCCCAGCACACAGTAAAAACCAGTGCCCAGCTAGACATGTAGCATATAATCTGTACCAGAAAAAAGGCCACTACGCGAAAGTGTGCAGATCGGGGGCCCTTAATGAAGTGAACACAACAGGATCAGATGAGGAGGAGATTGCTTTCTTAGGCACTATCAGTTCAGAAGGCGAGCCCTGGCTAATCACACTTAAGGTGAATGAGGACACAGCTGTTTTGAAAATAGACACAGGGGCTGATGTAACAGTGTTATCAGAAGAAATCTTCCGAAAGGGGCAATTTCCACAGCTAGAAAGTACAAAGAAAGTGCTGCAGGGGCCGGGCCGGACACCCATCACAGTGAGAGGGAAGTTCACCACGTCCATAAGGACTGTCAATAAAAGCACCACACAGGAAGTGTATGTAGTTCCAGAGCTGAAGTGTAACCTGTTGGGACGTCCAGCCATCCAAGCACTTGGCCTAGTGGCCAGAGTAGACACAGTGGCACTGGACTCCAGAGAGAGAGTCAAAGAGCAGTTCCACAAGCTCTTTAAAGGGCTAGGCAAGATGGAGGGGGACTATAAGATAGAGCTTAGAGCGGACGCCAAGCCGTTCTCCATATCGACCCCACGGCGAATCCCGCTGCCATTCATGCCTCAAGTGAAAAAAGAGCTCTCACGCATGGAGGAGATCTCAAGAGTGGAACAGCCCACAGACTGGTGCGCCGGAATGGTCCCTGTGCCAAAACCAGGCAAGAATGAGGTACGCATTTTTGCGCTGATCTGACAAAATTGAACGAGTCAGTCAAGCGAGAGAGACATATGCTCCCCTCAGTTGAGCACACACTTGGACAGCTAGAGGC
>JAMWET010000157.1:82500-86295 GCA_024036415.1 Prochilodus magdalenae | reverse complement strand
GGGGGAGGGGATGGTTATGAGGGGGGAAATAGATAAATAAAGATATGAGAAGCGAAGTTAGGGTGAAGGTGAGAGATAGGGGGGAATGATTTGAAATGATAATTTATTGGTATTGGGAAAGGGGATTATGGGAGGATGTGGGGTGGAAGAAAGAGAATATTAGAAAAAGTAAGAAGGAAGTGTATTTATTAAAATAAATAAAAAGAAATGTTAAATTAGGGTGATGTAGTGGTGAATAATGGTGAAAAGAAATTGAGAGAGGAATGTGATGTAGGGAGATAAATGTATAAGTGAAATAATCACGATATGTATGAGAATAAAAATAATGATATATGAAAACAACAAGAAATAAAAATTAATCTAGAGAAAAAGCAGATAAAATGTGTAAGATCCTACTAAAATGTATCATGTATAGTTTTCGTCCTGTGGAGGAGGAATTGAGATTTCTTGTAATGTTAATATTGGCACTTTACTACACCGGTGTCGGTCAGTGTGCGTGTGTTTGATCGAATCTCAGCTCAAACCACATCTAAACGCTGCAGCTCAGTAGTCCGCCTCTTTCATGCAGTCAGTTTATCTAGGTGTAGCCTAGGTGTTTCTAGGTGTAGTCCTAGATGTGTCTATTTCCCGATGTGTTTGTGTATATTACGCAAGCACTCCTCACCCCTACTACTAGCTGACTCTTTCATACACAAAGAACACTCCTCTACAGTGAACGCCAGGCCTAGACCTGTCCTGTAAACCTCCTCCACTTCCGCACACAGCAGTACTACAACACACTTACGGCAGCAGGCTCTTCCTCTCTCTCTCTTTCTCCTCTCTCTCTCTACTCTCTTGTCTCTCTTTCCCTCTGCTTTCTCTCTCTCTTTCTTTCTCTCTTGTCACCTCTCTCCTTCCCTCCTTTTCTCTCTCTCACTCTGCTCCATCTCTCTTTCTCCTCTCTGCATCTCTCTCTCTCTCCCTCTCTTTTCTCTCTCTACTTACTTTCTTTTCGCTCTGTCTCCCTCTCCTCTCTCCCTTCTTTCCTCTCTCTCTCTCTTCTCTTTCTCTCCCTCTTTCTCTCGCTCTTTCTCCCTCTCTCTCCTCTTTCGCTCCTGTCCTCCCATTCTCTCTCTCTTTCTTTCGCTCTGTTCTCCCCTCTCTCTCTCTCTCTCACTCCCTCTCTCTCTCTCTCTCCCCTCTCTCTCTCTCTCTCTCTGCCCTCCACCTCCCTTCCTCTCCCTCCCTCTCTCCGTCTTCTTCTCTTTCTTTCTCTCTGTCCTCCCCCTTCTCTCTCCTTCTTCTCTACTTCGCGTCTGTCTCCCTCTCTCTCTCTCCCTCTCTCCGTCTCTCTCTCTCTCTCTCTCTCTCTGTCTCCCTCGCTCTCTCCCTCCCTCTTTCACTCTCTCTCTTTCACTCTGTCTGTCTCTCTCTCTCTTTCTTTCTTTCGCTCTGTCTCCTTCTCTCTCTCCCCCCCTTTCTGTCTCTCTCTCTCTCTCTCTCTCCCTCGTCCTCCTCTTTCCGCTCTTATCATTCTGCTCCTCTCCGCTCTACTCTCTCTCTCCCCCTCTCCCTCTCTCTCTCTTGCTCTCTGTCTCTCTCTCTCTTCCTCCCTCTTTCTCTCTCTCTTTCTCTCTTTCGCTCTGTCTCTCCCTCTTTCTCTCTCTCTCTCTTTCTCTCTCTCTCTCTCTTCTCTCTTTCGCTCTCTCTCTCTCTCTCTCTCTCTATGTCCGTTTCCCTCCCACAACTGCATGTTGTGTATATAAGCGAGTATCTACCCAGAGAGTCTTTAGATCTTGAAGGTTTCAGGGCCCGATCACACTCTTCAGATCCTTACCCCAGAATCACCTGGGCCATTCAACATCTTTATTTTCCTGCTATGGAGCAACTTACTGTCTGCTTTGTCTGTTTTGGATCATTGTGCCTGCTGAATTCTCCCTCACATCACATTCTTGTTCATTGTCCTAGTGGATGACAACAGTACAACCTGTTTTTTTCCTATCAATAATTTGGACCCGTCAGGAAAGTAAACATATCGTCTGATGCGTTTTCATTCCTCCTGATGTCTTCCATTCAGTTTCCTTCAAATAGTGCTAAAAAAACAACTTTTAAGATGCCCGTGCGATACTGCTCCCCTTGTTTCGTAGTGAAGGTCCTGTGGGAGCTCTTTGCCCATCATGATGTTCTCAGGATGGTAATTATTCTTCACCTGCGTATCAGATTGTGAGTAAGCCTCTGTCAGAGAGGGGAGATACTAAACACAGTGACCCCCATCTAGTGCTAAAAAGGGAATAAAGTCAGTACATAGTCCCTACGTCTTTGCAGACTAAACACCAACGAGTCATATGGAAAGCTCAGTGAACTTTTGGACATGCCACTGTCATTGAAAGCCACAAGAGCGTAAACCATTAAAACAAACTCTTGACCCCTCTGAAAGCAGGTCCGTTCCAGTCCACAGCTTGTTATGGTGCATCTCTAGATGTTTTTCTACGGACTTTCAGGATGCAAGACTGTGATACAGCACACCCACATCAATATAAGAAGCCCAGTGCTCCGGGGGCAGGGGTGCAGTGCGGAATACCTTGGCATCTATATTCAACCCTCCTCGACAGGAAACTTACTCTGTTACTATGATAGAATAATTCAGAATATTAAAAATGCTTAAGTCGGTGGGGGTGGTCAGATTACCTCTTCCATGTTCGGGGCGAAGTAGAATCTATAAGTAATGAATGTCCTACCAAGACTTGCTGTACCTTTCCAAATGCTTCCAATTCCACCGTCAACCTTCCAAACATTAGACTGTCTTATTTCTCATTTTGTCTGGCAGGGGTAAAAGCCTCAAGATAACGAAAACGATTAAAACCTTCAGTTAAATAAATCTGAGGGCGGGCTGCCTTCCAGGACCTGAAGCTGTATTTCTTTTTCTGGGTGCTCGCTGAGTCGGGCGATGGTGGCTTTTATTGTCTGTGATTGCAACTACCATGGGTTGGTAATTTGAAGATCAACTGTGAACACACGATTTACCAGACATACCCCTACATCTATTAAGATAGGGGTCTGGACAAAAACACAATTTCAGTTTGGAGGAAAAACCTATAGTCCCTCCCATTCTCTCTGCTCGAACGCCATTTACACGCATGAGAAAACTTTCCCCCGCCAGTTAGTACTCAGGCTTTAGGACTGGTCAAAGAAGGGTCTCACATATGTACACCACCTCTTTGAATCGAATACCTTAAGGTCCTTTATTCAACTTATCAGAATTGAACCTCCTAAAACAGACTTTTTCCGGTATTTGGCAATTATGCACTTTTTTAATAATTATAATTTAGTATCTTGACAAAATAAATTACCAGGCCTCCATGAACAGTTCTGTTAAAAAATTCATTAGGGATATACCAAGCAAGATAATTTCAAATTAATCAACCCTTAAATCAATGAACCCACATAACTCCCTGGATATTAAAGTAGTGTGAAGCTTACTACAAACTGAGATCTATAGAATTGGAAAAGACAATCTGTTTCTGAATGTCCCTAACTACTTGTCCTAATCACTGGAGAGAATTTAATGGAAGCTATTGTTAGATACTTTAGAACCACCACATATTACCGCGCAGATTGGTTCATCTTCATCTAGTAGTTTTCTGGAGGGAGTGTGAGAAAAACATACTCAAACTTTGTTCATACATTTTGGGTCCTGTGTAAAACTGAAGAAGTATTGGGAGGATATTTTACGATGCCCTACAGTCAGTTTTTGATGTTCCTGTTCCTAAGAGAGCCCTTTGGTGGTCGCTACTTAGGAGCTGTTCCTCAGGATTT
>JAMWET010000157.1:67500-80000 GCA_024036415.1 Prochilodus magdalenae | reverse complement strand
CATATGTTTTAACTACATTTTTCCATCTAGCTAGCATTAGTGAAAGTAAGAAAAGGAAACAGTTGAATTGGCTGGGAAATTAAATAGTTTTAAAAATCATATTATTTAACATGCATTGTATTCTCAGTGTATACATTAAATTTAAGATAAATATCATCTTTTAAAAAAGCTTGTTATTTGAGTGTTGTAAACAAATAGAAATTTAATCACATTTTATTGCACATAATTTATTTCTTGTGTGTGAAAATAATAAATACAAAACAAAAATCTGCAAGCTACTTCAAATTGCACAATTTCCATTTGTCAGATTGAAATATCAGTACTCAAAACTTCAGACGAACATACGAAGCCCGAGCTTTTCCCGCGTGACTTCCGTTCGGGACTTTCATTATGAAACCGCGCAGCACCCGGAGCGTGCCTTCACAATTACCCCGCCGGGCCGAGGAGAGCTCCTCAAGAGCGTTAAATCAGAGCGCGAGCTGAGGGGAGTGATTAAAGCCCAGCTCAGCGGGGCCGTGAGGGTACTGAGACTGTTCAGTAAGTGTTCCGGCGCATTCTGTAAAATTATACCGAATAAAGACCAACGGCGTGTTAATGCGATTATTTAAGAAATGTGTTCTTGATCAGATGAGTTTAAAGACCTCTCTCACGCGGAGAAAGTTCTACTCCGGTAAAGCAACGAGCCACGAAGCTGAAGATGGCCTTTTAACTCGCTTCGTTTTCGAATTCCCCGTCCCACCTTAAAGGGTGCGGACATACCGGCAGCACCGTTTAGGATGGAAACGGGAAAATCTCGAGCAAAAAAACTGAACGAATAAAATGTTGATTTTCGTGGCTGGAAGCAAATATATCTAAAAAGCACAGATTTCTACAGCTGCTATCTGTAACGGCTAACGCTAGCTGTTTGTGCACAGGACATTCAGCGGAGCTCAAATGATTAAATATAAAATAAAAATCCAGCGGCGTGTTTATGTGTAGGGTTAGGCAACGTTTTCTGGACACCAGAATGGGTTTAATGACCTCTCAGGCGCGCACAAGGGTGGAGCTACGGTTCATACGAGCCCCGGACGTTCAAGATGGCTCCCTTTAACTCGCTTCTCTTTCGAATACACCGTCCCACCTTAAATAATGCTGCAGTTTAACGCGTACCATTAAGGTGGACCCTGGTAATTGGAACAAGAAGGGAGTTAAAGGGAAGCCCATCTTGAACTTCGTGGCCTCTGGTTGATTAACCGTAGCGCACCCTTGCCCCTGAGAGGCTAAATGAACCGGAGAAAAAACGAACAAGTTTCGAGAAAAGCACTGCGCATGACATTTAAGTGAGCTCAAATGCTGGTGCTTGCATTTATTTCCGTTTACTATAGTTTTGATTTAAAGGCTCAAAGACACTACAGTATACCTCACAAACTACATGTTAGATAGTTCGTGCCTGTGAGGCATTTTAAGGCAGCAGCTGTGCCTGTACAAACAGGGAACAGAATAGAAATACAGAAAGAGAGCGTGTCAGCTCCTCAAGGTGTTACCTTACTTCTCTCTAGTCTCATTTCTTATCTAAAGTATTTGCAGAGGCAGCATCTTGAGAAGTAGTGAACTAGTTAATCCATGCAATTCTGTTGCTTTTGGCATTGAGAGTTAATAATGTACATACACACGTATGTTTTTATATATATATATATATATATATATACATACATTATGTGATACACGCTTGCGTGTATGTATGTATGTGTAACCCTAACTGTTAAAATGTCCCTGCAGGTTACAATGCCACCACGGATCAGCCCCCTTAAGGATGCCATCAACCATGTTGTTTCAAAAACTGATAAAACGTTCAAATTGGAGGTGAAGTACATCAATACAGTGAAAGGTAAGGTGCTGTCTAGTGTGATGAATTATTTTTCTCTCCCCCTCCCCTTTAGTTAATAATTACTGACATGCACGTAGCCGCCATAACATTAAAACCTCAGTTTATTCAGTTTTATCAGTTCCACTTACCATCTCACCACCAGAGCCAATAGATTTATTTATATACTCATTAAAAGATAAAACATACAGAGTCTGTCTCTCAGTATGAGTTGGGCTCTCGCGTTCGTTAACCCAACATGCCAGACGTCTCGGTATGGAGCTGTAGAGGTTCTTAATGGTCCTGTTTGATAATCCATCCATGCAGCTGGAATAGCTCAGGGGCAGTTCCTGCAGAGGGGTTTGGTAGGGGGTGGAGGGACACCAGCCCTTCTAGATATGTGACACGTGGCAGCAGCCCATTCATCTTGGTGCTGACCACGGTGCCTCCCACACAGATTCTTTTGGTCGTCTCCACCAAGACTTAAAGCGGGACTCATCACTGAAGATGACCCGCTGCCATTCTGAGTCACTCCATTGACTCTGGTATGACACCAACTGCATGTCTTTGCAATGTTGTGTTAAGAGCAGTTGTCGTAATGGTCTGCGTGTTTAGCCCAGCATTGTGTAGCCATCTGCCAGTGATGCTGGCAAATCATGAAGGGGCATCCAGGCATGTCAGAAAATTGTTTTGGTTTCTTCTACTCAGTGGTTTGTGTAGGTCCACCAGATCCTTCATGTCCACTGGTCTGTGCTGCTTGTTATTCACTGCTCGCCAACCGCTTTGCTTGGAATATCTGCACCGGTATGGCGCCCAATATGTTTGGTAAGACTATTCTGCGTACCGGAGCTCTACGATGCAGCCCCTTTTGAGCTCTTTCAACTGCTCAAAATGTTGTTTATTAAACTCACTTCTGAGACATATCCTCAACTTAAAGTTATGCACCCAGTACAACAGGGTAACTCAGTGGAAAAAAAGCACTGCACAACAGACTATCTACAAAGTCATTCAGGTACAGAAACGAGACTCGTCCTGGATTAGTTTACGTGTGGCTGAGTGTGAACTTGACTTATTTGCATGTCTTGTAATTGAACACCTACCCACCAATTTTCATTTCTGTTTCATTGATTTCTTCTGAGTGCAATCCTTTTTTGGATTGATGAGTGTGGTTATGGTAAACATAAATTGTTTTTCTGCCCTTATGAAAATGTTTTGTCCTTTTACAGGACGGGGTGTGTTTTTGCAAAGAGTCCTATTTGCAAAGGCGATTTTGTGGTTGAATATAGGGAGATATAATAAATGATGCAGAATCCCAGAGAAGAGGCGGCTTTACCACCTGTCATCCTGTGCTGCATTTATGTTTGCATTCAAATGGAAAGGGAAAACGTGGCTGGTAAGATTTTGAATTGCAAAACCTATACTGCACATACTATATAGCATATACTATGCTTGTGTTTAAGAGAAGTTCTGATTTTGTGATGCTATATTTGTGATATTTTTATTATTTATTTCATTGTTTTCCTTTTTAAGTATTGATGCTTCTAGAGAAGATGGATCATTTGTCGAACTAGTTAACGATGACCACAGGCGTCCAACTGTAGGATGAAAAAAATGATGTGAACGGGAACGCACGACCTTTGTTTGTTTGCCCTTAATCACATTGAAGAAGGGGAAGAAATCACTTACGACTACGGAGGTGAAGACTGCCCATCGCGAACACAAGTATGTGCTCAGTACACGTATGACTCGGTAGTGTTTGCAAATGCAATCAGATTTTGTGGTTTAAATAGATTACAGCTTCTGCATACAATTTCCAACCAAGAACTATTCATTCCTTGGAAATTTAATTGTGTGTTTGTGCAGTGTTCATCTCTAATTGACCATTTTTTAAATTCTGTTTTTATCATTCTAACACATTGTCTTTTTACAAAAACTTGTTTACAGTCGACCGACGTTACCGCTAATACAATGGCAGTTGATTCCTCCAGTCCTCCCGGTCCAGTCAGAGACTCGGATGGTTGGGATGCTACTCCTCCAAACAGCACTTCTCAGGAGGGTATGATCATGTTTATTTTACATATAGGGCAGATTTAAATCTTTACAGGAAGTTCTTTCCTTGGTTAACAGTCGCTCCATTCTATACACTCGCAGCGTCCCCACAACTCACATTCGCTCAAGTGTCTGAGTAGGACGTGTAATGTGAACCGTGTGATAGAAAACAAGCGACTCTTAACCAAAGACTGCATCATTGTGTGTGAAAGGTCCCCAAACTGCTGTAAACGCTAACCCCTAACCCTAACCCTAGAAATTTACTCCAAATTTTCATTTTAGTCTCTAAAATCTGCTCCAAGTTGTTATGCCTTTCATTTTGGAGATGTTTATAAACAACCATGGTCATTTTATTTGTTTGTTGGTGCAGTATTAATTCCTAGTTGACCAATTTTTTGTTGTTTCTGTTTTTCACATTTCTAACATGTTGTCTTTATACAATATGTGTTTACAGTGAACCGACGTTTACAGCTACTACTATAGAATGGGCAGTTGATTACTCCAGTCCCTCCGTCCAGTCCAAGAGGACTCGGATGGTTGATGCAATCCTCCAAACAGCACTTCTCAGGAGGTAGGATCATGTATTTTTACATTTAGGGCCAGATTTAAAAATCTGTACAGGAAGTTCTTTCCTTGTAACCAGTCCGCCTCTCCATTCTATACACTCGCAGCGTCCCACAACTCACATTCGCGCAGTGTCCTGAGTTGGACGTGTGAGTGAACCGTGATAGAAAACAAGCGACTCTTAACCAAGACTGCTCATTGTGTGTGAAAGGTCCCCACAACTGCTGTAACGCTAACCCTACCCTAACCTAGAAATTTTACTCCAAATTTCATTTTAGTCTCTAAAAATCTGCTCCAAAGTTGTTATGCCTCATTCCTTGTTGGAGAGGTTTACTAAACAAATGGTCATTTTATTTGTTGTTGGTGCAGTATTGGAATTCCTTGAGTGGTTACGCAATTTTTTTGTTGTTCTTTTTTCAAATTCTAACATGTTGTCTTTATAAAATGTGTTACAGTCGGGACCGACGTTACCGCTAATAGAATGGCAGTTGATTACTCCGTCCCTCCGTCCAGTCAGAGACTCGGATGGTTGATGCTACTCCTCCAAACAGCACTTCTCAGGAGGTATGATCATGTTATTTTACATATAGGGCAGATTTAAATCTTTTACAGGAAGTTCTTTCCTTGGTTACAGTCCGCTCAGTCTATACACTCGCTGCAGCGTCCCCACAACTCACATTCGCTCAGTGTCTGAGTAGGACGTGTATGTGAACCGTTGATAGAAAACAAGCGACTCTTTAACCAAGACTGCATCATTGTGTGTGAAAGGTCCCCCACACTGCTGTACGCTAACCCTAACCCTAACACTAGAAATTTTACTCCAATTTTCATTTTAGTCTCTAAAATCTGCTCCAAGTTGTTATGCCTTTCATTTTGGGAGATGTTTACTAAACAATATGGTCATTTTATTTGTTGTTGGTGCAGTATTAATTCCTATTGACCAATTTTTTTTGTTGTTCTGTTTTCAAATTCTAACCATGTTTTTCTTTATAAAATTGTGTTTACAGTCGACCGAGCGTTACCGCTAATAGAATGGCAGTTGATTAACGCCAGTCCCTCCGTCCATCAGAGACCTCGGATGGTTGAGCTACTCCTCCCAAACAGCACTTCTCAGGAGTATGATCATGTTATTTTACATTTAGGGCAGATTTAAATCTTTACAGTGAAGTTCTTTCCTTGGTTAACAGTCGCTCCATTCTATACCACTCGCAAGCGTCCCCACAACTCACATTCGCTCAGTATCTGAGTAGGACGTGTATGTTACCGTGATAGAAAACAAGCGACTCTTAACCAAGACTGCATCATTGTGTGTGAAAGGTCCCCCACAACTGCTGTAAACGCTAACCCTAACCCTAACCCTAGAAATTTTACTCCAAATTTTCATTTTAGTCTCTAAAATCTGCTCCAAGTTTGTTTATGCCTTTCATTTTGGAGATGTTTACTAAACAAATGGTCATTTATTTGTTGTTGGTGCAGTATTAATTCCCTAGTTGACCATTTTTTTTGTTTTTCTGTTTTTCAAATTCTAACATGTTGTCTTTATAAAATGTGTTTACAGCGACCGACGTTACCGCTAATAGAATGGCAGTTGATTACTCCAGTCCCCTCCGTCCAGTCAGAGACTCGGATGGTTTGATGCTACTCCTCCAAACAGCACTTCTCAGGAGGTATGATCATGTTATTTTACATATAGGGCAGATTTAAATCTCAACAGGAAGTTCTTTTATAGGTTAACAGTTGCTCCATTCTAAACACTAGCGGCACCCCCACAACTCACATTCACTCAGTATCTGAGTAGGACGTGTATGTGAACCGTGATATAAAACAAGCGACTCTAACCAAAGACTGCATCATTGTGTGTGAAAGGTCCCCACAACTGCTTGTAACGCTAACCCTAACCCTAACCCTAGAAATTTTACTCCAAATTTTCATTTTAGTCTCTAAAATCTGCTCCAAGTTGTTATGCCTTTCATTTGGAGATGTTTTACTAAACAAATGGTCATTTTATTTGTTGTTGGTGCAGTATTAATTCCTAGTTGACCAATTTTTTTGGTTGTTTCTGTTTTCAAATTCTAACATGTTGTCTTTATAAAATGTGTTTTACAGTCGACCGACGTTACCGCTAATAGAATGGCAGTTGATTACTCCAGTCCCTCCGTCCAGTCAGAGACTCGGATGGTTGATGCTACTCTCCAAACAGCACTTCTCAGGAGGTATGATCATGTTATTTTACATATAGGGCAGATTTTAAATCTTTACAGGAAGTTCTTTCCTTGGTTAAACAGTCGCTCCATTCTATACACTCGCAGCGTCCCCACAAACTCACATTGCTCAGTGTCTGAGTAGGACGTGTATGTGACCGTGATAGAAAACAAGCGACTCTTAACCAAGACTGCATCATTGTGTGTGAAAGTCCCCAAAGGTAACCCCACAAACTGCTGTAACTTCTAACCCTAACCCCTAAACCCTAGAAATTTTACTCGAAATTTTCATTTTAGTCCCTGAAATCTGCTCCAAGTTGTTATGCCTTCCATTTTGGAGATGTAGCCCAAACAAATGGTCATTTTATTTGTCGTTCGTGCAGTATTAATTCCAAGTTGACCAATTTTTTATTTTATTTTTTTTTTGTTCCTTTTTCAAATTTCAGCATATTGTCTTTATAAAATGTGTTTGCAGTCGACCGACGTTACGGCTAAGACCATGGCAGTGGATTACTCCCATCCCTCCCTCCAGTCAGAGACTCAGATAGTTGATGCTACTCCTCCAAAACAGCACTTCTCAGGAGGATATGATCATGTTATTTTTTACATATAGGGCAGATTTAAATCTTTACAGGAAGTTCTTTCCTTGGTTAAACAGTCGCTCCATTCTATACACTCGCAGACGCGTCCCCACAACTCACATTCACTCAGTATCTGAGTAGGACGTGTATGTGAACCGTGATATAAAACAAGCGACTCTTAACCAAGACTGCATCATTGTGTGTGAAAGGTCCCCACAACTGCTGTAACGCTAACCCTAACCCTAACCCTAGAAATTTTACTCCAAAATTTTTATTTTAGTCTCTAAAATCTGCTCCAAGTTGTTATGCCTTTCATTTTGGAGATGTTCACTAAACAAATGGCATCATTTTATTTGTTTGTTGGTGCAGTATTAATTCCTAGTTGACCAATTTTTTTGTTTGTTCTGTTTTTCAAATTCTAACATGTTTGTCTTTATAAAATGTGTTTACAGTCGAACGCGACGTTACCGCTAATAGAATGGCAGTTGATTACTCCAGTCCCTCCGTCCAGTCAGAGACTCGGATGGTTGATGCTACTCCTCCAAACAGCACTTCTCAGGAGGTATGATCATGTTATTTTACATATACGCAAGATTTAAATCTTTACAGGAAGTTCTTTCCTTGGTTAACAGTCGCTCCATTCTATACACTCGCAGCGTCCCACAAACTCACATTCGCTCAGTGTCTGCTAGGACGGGTATGTGGAGTAGGACGTGTATGTGAACCGTGACGTGATAGAAAACAATGCGACTCTAACCAAGACTGCAAGCATTGTGTGTGTGAAAGGTCCCCACAACTGCTGTAACGCTAAGCCCTAACCCTAACCCTAGAAATTTTACTCCAAAATTTTTATTTTAGTCTCTAAAATCTGCTCCAAGTTGTTATGCCTTTCATTTTGGAGATGTTCACTAAACAAATGGTCATTTTATTTGTTGTTGGTGCAGTATTAATTCCTAGTTGACCAATTTTTTTGTTGTTCTGTTTTCAAATTCTAACATGTTGTCTTTATAAAATGTGTTTACAGTCGACCGACGTTACCGCTAATAGAATGGCAGTTGATTACTCCAGTCCCTCCGTCCAGTCAGAGACTCGGATGGTTGATGCTACTCCTCCAAACAGCACTTCTCAGGAGGTATGATCATGTTATTTTACATTTAGGGCACATTTAAATCTTCACAGGAAGTTCTTTCCTTGGTTAACAGTCGCTCCATTCTATACACTCGCAGCGTCCCCACAACTCACATTCGCTCAGTATCTGAGTAGGACGTGTATGTGAACCGTGATAGAAAACAAGCGACTCTTAACCAAGACTGCATCATTGTGTGTGAAAGGTCCCCACAACTGCTGTAACGCTAACCCTAACCCTAACCCTAGAAATTTTACTCCAAATTTTCATTTTAGTCTCTAAAATCTGCTCCAAGTTGTTATGCCTTTCATTTTGGAGATGTTTACTAAACAAATGGTCATTTTATTTGTTGTTGGTGCAGTATTAATTCCTAGTTGACCAATTTTTTTGTTGTTCTGTTTTCAAATTCTAACATGTTGTCTTTATAAAATGTGTTTACAGTCGACCGACGTTACCGCTAATAGAATGGCAGTTGATTACTCCAGTCCCTCCGTCCAGTCAGAGACTCGGATGGTTGATGCTACTTCTCCAAACAGCACTTCTCAGGAGGTATGATCATGTTAATCACTTCTGGTTTACTTCTACAGTCTCTCTATCACGTTTTTGTTGTTTATTAGGCAGCTGAAAGGAGGAGGGGTGCAGTTTGTGGTGGTACTTGTTTGTGAATTAGTGCAGCCATGGGTTTAATGGGATGTATCTTTATAGTTTAGAGTTAGTGGGACATTTAGGGCAGATTTGAATCTTCACAGGAAGTTGTTTTCTTGGTTAACAGTCGCTCCATTCTAAACACTTGCGGTGTCCCCATAACTCACATTTGTTAATGTCTGAGTAGGACGTGTATGTGAACCGTAATAGAATACGAGCGACTGTTAACCAAGACTGCATCATTGTGTGTGAAAGGTCCCCACAACTGCTGTAACGCTAACCCTAACCCTAACCCTAGAAATTTTACTCCAAATTTTCGTTTTAGTCTCTAAAATCTGCTCCGAGTTGGTCTGCCTTTTATCTGGCAGATGTTGCCTAAACAAATTGTCATTTAAATTGGTGTTTGTGCAGTGTTCATCTCTAATTGACCATTTTTTAAATTCTGTTTTCAAATTCTAACACATTGTCTTTATAAAATGTGTTTACAGTCGACCGACGTTACCGCTAATACAATGGCAGTTGATTACTCCAGTCCCTCTGTCCAGTCAGAGACTCGGATGGTTGATGCTACTTCTCCAAACAGCACTTCTCAGGAGGTATGATCATGTTAATCACTTCTGGTTTACTTCTACAGTCTCTCTATCACGTTTTTGTTGTTTATTAAGCAGCTGAAAGGAGGAGGGGTGCTGTTTGTGGTGGTACTTGTTTGTGAATTAGTGCAGCCATGGGTTTAATTGGATGTATCTTTATTGTTTAGAGTTAGTGGGACATTTAGGGCAGATTTGAATCTTCACAGGAAGTTCTTTTCTTGGCTAACAGTCGCTCCATTCTAAACACTCGCGGCGTCCCCACAACTCACATTTACTCAGTTTCTGAGTAGGACGTGTATATGAACGGTGGTAGACAACTGGTCCCCATAAGGGACTGTATCATTGTGTTTCAAAAGGTCCCCACAACTGCTGTTGTAGTGACGTCACAAGTGTTTGGAAAAGAGCTATTGTTAACCCAAACTGTAGCATTGTTTGTGAAAGGTCCCCACAACTGCTGCTCAGGATGTGTGAATGCCTGTTTTAGTTTTTCCCTTGTTAGTTTTTTGAGTTGTGTTTATTTAATTGCAGTCACTATATTCATGTAAAATGTTATTCATACTCTTGCTTTTATTTGCAGTTCATAACAGATTTCGAAAATAATGAAATTTTGGTACCAAGACTGAGACGGACTAAAAGCGTCATAGTAAGTAATGCAAAGTCCTGGTGTACTGAACTGTTTCAAGGTGCAGTCATCAGTTATTTATATTTTCAATTGTTTTGTGGATTATGTTTTTAAGTGATGAAATATTTGGTTCAAAATAGTATACTGCAGTATACTAATAGTAAAAACTTTGTTTTAAAAATAATGTCATCAGATATAGTTTTTTAGATCGAATTTATCAGCGTATTCTAATGTAAATAGTGAAAATAAGCAATTTTGAAAAATGACAAGCATTTTTTTCCTAATCAAAATAGTTACCTTGATTGCATGTCAGTCGGTGTACTGATTAAATAATTGTCTAATTGTTGTTGCTTCACATACTTCTGATTGCTTTTTTTTTAGATAAAAAAAACACAAATCTTGAAAGATTCTGGTGACCTGTTTAATACTACTTCAGATGAATCTACACCCGAGAGTTCTGATGACTATGTTCCGGATACCACTTCTGAAAAGTGACAGTGATGAGTCAAACCTAAGAACAAAAAAGTCTCTAGATAATATACTGGATGTCTCAGACTCAGAGAGTCTCCCACCCTGTGACTCCACAACATCACACAAAATTAACTTTGAATGGAACAGCCAGACCTCTGAAGCCATTGCAGCATCTGAAGACCCCTGTTCAAGTCACAGCATAAATGACAGCATAGTTGTTGGTGCTTGCAAAAAAAAACAAAAAAAGAGACGGCAAGAGACTCTATGACAAGAGGCATTACTGCTTGTATTGCTGTAAACCTTTTGCTAAGATGGCAAAGGCATCTTGAACATGCACATGCAAAGGAATCTGACGTATCTAAAGCTTTAAGCTTTACAAAGGGCTCCAAAGAGAGAAAAAAAACAGCTAGATTTTATTCGCAACAGAGGAAACTATGCTCACAATGCTGCTGTTATGGAGTCAGGGAAAGGACAGCTGGTGCCATTTAAACGACCACCTAAAGAAACAGAGGGGAAGTGACTTCATGCACTGTGCATACTGTCAAGGACTTTTTACTAGAAAGATCCTGTGGCGACATATGCGTAGTTGTACACTTAGACCTGCATCAGTTACCCCTAAACCAGGAAAGAAACCGTGTTCAGTCCCTGTGTACATACACGGGGGGCGGTGCCTTCAAACATTAATAAAAAACTCTGGGGAGTAATTAGTGCCATGAATCCTGACCCGATCACAGATATAGTAAAAACATGACCAAGTAATCATTGATCTCGGTCAGCACTTATTAAACAAAAAGGTGGGACATCAGCCAAGAATCAACAGTGCGTGCGAGAGAAGATGCGAGAACTAGGAAGGTTGGTTCACAATGCCAGGAGAGTTTACCACCTTAAAAAAAATGAAAGATCTTCATAAATCCAAAGAAGTACTTGGAGACCATCAAAGCTGTCAAGTTGACATGTGGCTATGACAGTGAAACAAACAAGTTCTTGATTCCATCATTAGCAAACAAACTTGGAAATGCTCTGGTTAAGGTAAGCAAACTCTTGAAGGCTCAGGGGGTTTAATCTCCAACAGCGAAGTCCTTGTGAAGAATGCCTCTGATGAGTTTCAAGCCGTCCATTCTGAGAAGTGGAATGAGCTGATCTCGGCTACAGCATTGAGGAAACATCAGAGAAGCAAAGTGGAATGTGCCTGCTCTCATGCCCTTTACCCAAGATGTCCAAAAAATGCATGCATATCTCAGTCAAGTACAAGATGAGTGTTACAATTCACTCTCTCAAAGTCCCTCTACAAAAGCCTGGGCAGAGCTTGCAAAGGTGTGTCTGGCCCAGATCATTCTCTTTAACCGGCGCAGGGAAGGAGAGGAGGGTGGCAAGCATGCCTTTATCTGCCTTTTCATTAAGAGACACATCTGAATTCGCATGAGGACATCGATTGGGCGCTTTCCGAAAGTGGAAAAAAAAAACTCTGCAGACACTTCTCAAGGATTGTCATCAGGGGGAAACGTGGTCGTCCTGTTCCCAGTTCTTCTGACTCCAAAAAATATGCTCTGTGCACTAGAACTCCTTGTTAAGCAGAGAAAAGGCTTGTGGGGTTTCTAAAAGACAATGGTTATATGTTTGCAAGACCAGATGCCATGACACATTTCAGAGGTTCAGACTGTATCCGTGGCTTTGCGAAGGTGTGTGGTGCCAAGTGTTCCAAGTCACTGACCTCTACCAGACTACGAAAGCATGCTGCAACCCTTTCAACAGTGTTGAACATGACAAACACAGAGATGGACCAGCTGGCCAACTTTCTTGGACATGAC
>JAMWET010000157.1:7500-62500 GCA_024036415.1 Prochilodus magdalenae | reverse complement strand
AGGAGTTAAAAAGGGGAACCTTGAGTCAGTAAGAGTAAGACTGAATAATAACTGGCACTAATACGACCCACTGCGCAGCCCGAATGGGCTAGATTCATATCACGATACCAGATTCCACAATAACAGAACGGCAGATCTACACAGCGACAGAGAGGCGCCACTACAGTCCACATAACATCAGAACCCTTCTGAGAGCATCTGGGATTGGCCTAAAAACCGCCCGACAACTTAACTTCCCTCGTAACTACCAAACAGCTCGTAACTACCAAACACTTTAAAACTACCAAACAGCCTTAAAACCACCAAACAGCTCAAAACAACCAAACAGCTCAAAACTACCAAACAGTTAAAAACCACCAAACACCTCAAAACTACCAAACAGCTCAAAACTACCAAACAGCTCAAAACTACCAAACAGCTCAAAACCACCAAACACCTCAAAACTACCAAACAGTTCAAAACTACCAAACAGCTCAAAACCACCAAACACCTCAAAACTACCAAACAGCTCAAAACCACCAAACAGTTCAAAACCACCAAACAGCCTTAAAACCACCAAACAGCTCAAAACAACCAAACAGCCTTAAAACCACCAAACAGTTCAAAACTACCAAACACCTCAAAACTACCAAACAGCTCAAAACTACCAAACACCTCAAAACTACCAAACAGCTCAAAACCACCAAACACCTCAAAACTACCAAACAGCTCAAAACCACCAAACAGTTCAAAACCACCAAACAGCCTTAAAACCACCAAACAGCTCAAAACCACCAAACAGCTCAAAACAACCAAACAGCTCAAAACCACCAAACAGCTCAAAACCACCAAACAGCTCAAAACAACCAAACAGCCTTGAAAACCACCAAACAGTTCAAAACTACCAAACAGCTCAAAACTACCAAACAGCTCAAAACCACCAAACAGCCTGAAAACCACCAAACAGTTCAAAACTACCAAACACCTCAAAACTACCAAACAGCTCAAAACCACCAAACAGCCTTAAAACCACCAAACAGCCTTAAAACCACCAAACAGCTCAAAACCACCGAACAGCCTTAAAACCACCAAACACCTCAAAACTACCAAACAGCTCAAAACTACCAAACAGCCTGAAAACCACCAAACAGCCTTAAAACCACCAAACACCTCAAAACTACCAAACAGCTCAAAACCACCAAACAGCCTTAAAACCACCAAACACCTCAAAACTACCAAACAGCTCAAAACTACCAAACAGCTCAAAACTACCAAACAGCCTTAAAACCACCAAACACCTCAAAACTACCAAACAGCTCAAAACCACCAAACAGCTCAAAACTACCAAACAGCTCAAAACCACCAAACAGCTCAAAACCACCAAACACCTCAAAACTACCAAACAGCTCAAAACCACCAAACAGCCTTAAAACCACCAAACGCCTCAAAACTACCAAAAAGCTCGTAACTACCAAACAGCTTAAAACTACCAAACGCCTCAAAACTACCAAACAGCTCAAAACTACCAAACAGCTCAAAACTACCAAACATCTCAAAACTACCAAACAGTTCAAAACCACCAAACAGTTCAAAACTACCAAACACCTCAAAACTACCAAACAGTTCAAAACCACCAAACAGTTCAAAACTACCAAACACCTCAAAACTACCAAACATCTCAAAACCACAAAATAACCTTAAAACCACCAAACAGTTCAAAACTACCAAACAGCTCAAAACCACCAAACAGCTCAAAACCACCAAACAGCTCAAAACCACCAAACACCTCAAAACTACCAAACACCTCAAAACCACCAAACAGCCTTAAAACCACCAAACAGTTCAAAACTACCAAACACCTCAAAACTACCAAACAGCCTTAAAACCACCAAACAGCTCAAAACCACCAAACAGCCTTAAAACCACCAAACAGCTCAAAACCACCAAACACCTCAAAACTACCAAACAGCTCAAAACCACCAAACAGCCTTAAAACCACCAAACAGCTCAAAACTACCAAACAGCTCAAAACTACCAAACAGCTCGTAACTACCAAACAGCTCAAAACCACCAAACAGTTCAAAACCACCAAACAGTTCAAAACTACCAAACACCTCAAAACTACCAAACAGCTCAAAACCACCAAACAGCCTTAAAACCACCAAACAGCTCAAAACCACCAAACACCTCAAAACTACCAAACAGCTCAAAACCACCAAACAGCCTTAAAACCACCAAACACCTCAAAACTACCAAACAGCTCAAAACTACCAAACAGCTCGTAACTACCAAACAGCTTAAAACTACCAAACACCTCAAAACTACCAAACAGCTCAAAACTACCAAACATCTCAAAACTACCAAACAGTTCAAAACCACCAAACAGTTCAAAACTACCAAACACCTCAAAACTACCAAACAGTTCAAAACCACCAAACAGTTCAAAACTACCAAACACCTCAAAACTACCAAACAGTTCAAAACCACCAAACAGTTCAAAACTACCAAACACCTCAAAACTACCAAACATCTCAAAACCACCAAATAGCCTTAAAACCACCAAACAGTTCAAAACAACCAAACAGCCTAAAACTACCAAACACCAATTAACTACCAAACAGTTAAAAACTACCAAACACCTCAAAACTACCAAACACCTCAAAACTACCAAACAGCTCAAAACTACCAAACAGCTCAAAACCACCAAACACCTCAAAACTACCAAACATCTCAAAACCACCAAACATCTCAAAACTACCAAACATCTCAAAACTACCAAACAGCTCAAAACAACCAAACAGTTCAAAACTACCAAACACCTCAAAACTACCAAACAGCTCAAAACCACCAAACAGCCTTAAAACCACCAGTTCAAAACTACCAAACACCTCAAAACTACCAAACAGCTCAAAACCACCAAACAGCCTTAAAACCACCAAACAGCCTTAAAACCACCAAACAGTTCAAAACCACCAAACAGTTCAAAACCATCAAACAGTTCAAAACTACCAAACACCTCAAAACTACCAAACAGCTCAAAACCACCAAACAGCCTTAAAACCACCAAACAGTTCAAAACAACCAAACACCTCAAAACTACCAAACACCTCAAAACTACCAAACAGTTAAAAACCACCAAACAGTTCAAAACCACCAAACAGTTCAAAACCACCAAACAGTTCAAAACTACCAAACACCTCAAAACCACCAAACAGCCTTAAAACCACCAAACAGTTCAAAACTACCAAACACCTCAAAACTACCAAACAGCTCAAAACCACCAAACAGCCTTAAAACTACCAAACAGCTCAAAACCACCAAACAGCCTTAAAACCACCCAACAGCCTTAAAACCACCAAACAGTTCAAAACTACCAAACAGCCTTAAAACCGCCAAACAGTTCAAAACAACCAAACAGCTTAAAACTACCAAACACCTCAAAACTGCCAAACAGTTCAAAACCACCAAACAGTTCAAAACTACCAAACACCTCAAAACTACCAAACAGCTCAAAACCACCAAACAGCCTTAAAACCACCAAACAGTTCAAAACAACCAAACACCTCAAAACTACCAAACACCTCAAACTACCAAACAGTTCAAAACCACCAAACAGTTCAAAACTACCAAATACCTCAAAACTACCAAACAGCTCAAAACCACCAAATAGCCTTAAAACCACCAAACAGTTCAAAACAACCAAACAGCTTAAAACTACCAAACACCAATTAACTACCAAACAGTTCAAAACTACCAAACATCTCAAAACTACCAAACAGCTCAAAACCACCAAATAGCCTTAAAACCACCAAACAGTTCAAAACAACCAAACAGCTTAAAACTACCAAACACCAATTAACTACCAAACAGTTCAAAACTACCAAACATCACAAAACTACCAAACAGCTCAAAACCACCAAACAGCCTTAAAACCACCAAACAGTTCAAAACAACCAAACAGCTTAAAACCACCAAACAGCTCAAAACCACCAAACACCAATTAACTACCAAACAGCTCAAAACTGCCAAACAGCTCTTAACTACCAAACATCTCAAAACTACCAAACAGCTTAAAACCGCCAAACATCTCAAAACCACCAAACAGCTTAACACAACCAAACAGCTCGTAACTACCAGAGCTTAACACCACCAAACAGCTCAAAACTACCAAACACCAGTTAACTGCCAAACAGCTTAAAACCGCCAAACATCTCAAAACCACCAAACAGCTTAACACAACCAAACAGCTCGTAACTACCAGAGAGCTTAACACCACCAAACAGCTCAAAACTACCAAACACCAGTTAACTACCAAACAGCTCAAAACTGCCAAACAGCTCCTAACTACCAAACATCTCAAACCTACCAAACAGCTCAAAACCGCCAAACATCTCAAAACCACCAAACAGCTCAAAACTATCAAACACCAATTAACTACCAAACATCTCAAAACTACCAAACAGCCTTAAAACCACCAAACAGCTTAACACCACAAAACAGCTCAAAACTACCAAACAGCCTTAAAACCACCAAACAGCTCGTAACTACCAGAGAGCTTAACACCACCAAAGAGCTCAAAACTACCAAACACCAATTAACTACCAAACATCTCAAAACTACCAAACATCTCAAAACCACCAAACATCTCAAACTACCAAACATCTCAAAACTACCAAACATCTCAAAACCACCAAACATCTCAAAACCACCAAACAGCTCTTAACTACCAAACATCTCAAAACTACCAAACAGCTTAACACCACCAAACAGCTCAAAACTACAAAACAGTGCAAAACAGGTGGGCCAGTGTAGTGTTAGGACTCTTGCCCAAGTACTTATTGGTGTAGTACAGCACAGTTACCCAGACCAGGAGTCTAACCCCAGTCTCCCACATGGGACAATAGCTTCCTGGTAGGTAGTGGTGTTATCCGCTGTTCCACACCAACCACCATATATCTCATATCTCATATACCTCATCTCATACATCATCTCCTACCTCATCTCATACATCATCTCATATACATCATCTCATACATCATCTCATACCTCATATCATACATCATCTCATATACCTCATCTCATACATCATCTCCTACCTCATCTCATACATCATCTCATATACCTCATCTCATACATTATCTCATATACCTCATCTCATACATCATCTCATATACCTCATCTCATACCTCATCTCATACATCATCTCATACATTATCTCATACCTCATCTCATACATCATCTCATATACCTCATCTCATATACCTCATCTCATATACCTCATCTCCTACCTCATCTCATACATCATCTCATATACCTCATCTCATACATCATCTCATATACCTCATCTCATACATCATCTCCTATACCTCATCTCATACATCATCTCATATACCTCATCTCATACCTCATCTCATACATCATCTCATACATTATCTCATACCTCATCTCATATACCTCATCTCATACATCATCTCATATACCTCATCTCATACATCATCTCATATACCTCATCTCATACATCATCTCATACATCATCTCATATACCTCATCTCATACATCATCTCCTACCTCATCTCATACATCATCTCCTACCTCATCTCATACCTCATCTCATACATCATCTCCTACCTCATCTCCTATACCTCATCTCATACATCATCTCCTACCTCATCTCATACCTCATCTCATACATCATCTCATATACCTCATCTCATACCTCATCTCCTATACCTCATCTCATACATCATCTCCTACCTCATCTCATACCTCATCTCCTACCTCATCTCCTATACCTCATCTCATACATCATCTCCTACCTCATCTCATACATCATCTCATATACCTCATCTCATACATCATCTCATACCTCATCTCATACATCATCTCATATACCTCATCTCATACATCATCTCATATACCTCATCTCATACATCATCTCATACATCATCTCATACATCATCTCCTACCTCATCTCATACATCATCTCCTACCTCATCTCATACCTCATCTCATATACCTCATCTCATACATCATCTCATACATCATCTCATACCTCATCTCATACATCATCTCATATACCTCATCTCATACATCATCTCATATACCTCATCTCATACATCATCTCCTACCTCATCTCCTATACCTCATCTCATACATCATCTCCTACCTCATCTCCTATACCTCATCTCATACATCATCTCCTACCTCATCTCATACCTCATCTCATACATCATCTCATATACCTCATCTCATACCTCATCTCCTATACCTCATCTCATACATCATCTCATACCTCATCTCCTACCTCATCTCCTATACCTCATCTCATACATCTCCTACCTCATCTCATACCTCATCTCATACATCATCTCATATACCTCATCTCATACCTCATCTCATACATCATCTCCTACCTCATCTCATATACCTCATCTCATACCTCATCTCATACATCATCTCCTACCTCATCTCCTATACCTCATCTCATACATCATCTCATACCTCATCTCATACATCATCATTCTTTGTAGGTTTTTATTAAATTTCATTAAAAAATAAAATTTATTTTCATAAGAACAATATGACTGGTAAGCAATAAGTTGGTATGGATGCCGTTTTTAAACCTGTGTAAAACGGACACAACCCTGCTTGATGCAGATGTTTGGACACACACTTTTAGTTTTGTGAAATGCCATTAAAATGCCCAAAATATGTTTTGAATATAAACAATAAAAAAAATAAATTAAACTGAATTTAATTATTTATACTGAATTATACCAAAAAAATATTACCACTAACGTAGACACAGCGACATGGAGCAGCAGCATTCTGTAAACCAGCATGCTGGAACACAAAGCCGTGCTGGGTGACTGACACAGAGGATTCTCAGGGTAGAAACAGGAAGGGCTGACAAACCCCTATACAGTGTAACGACCAACCATGACATGACTTTGGCTTCTGTGAGGATTAAACATGGCCGTCTATCAGGAACCTGCAGCGGGTCAGTCTGATTATAATAAGTTGAAAGGGTTAGGGTTAGGGTTGATATCTGTTATTGATGGGTTTTAGCTACCGCAGATAGCTCATATAAACACTGGCTATCAAATTCACACCACATATACAAAACACACATCTCAAACCCACTTCTCATTCTCACAATTCATCACAACAGTGGACAGAAAGTCTAGAGTCTGGGGTTCGGGACCCCCTAATAAAGTAAAATGAGCCAAAGTGTAAATTCTGGGACTTCCTAAAAATAAACTCATGATGACTTCATGCCGTCAGTGTTTAGTTGCTTCACTCGTAATCAGTGAGCTTCTGTCTTTCTTAAATAACTACAGCTGTAGTTCTGCTCTGCCTCAAGGTGGCCCTGTAGCTCACTAATTCACCCTGTTGGTCCTTCACACCCAAACCCGCGATGACTGCCAGAGTAACAGGGAGAATCAGATCTGAGCGTCAGACCCTAACCCTAACCCTAACCCTAGGTCAGTCAGTGTTACCAGTCAGCCAGTGACTGCTGTTGGGAGTGTATGGTGGTGAAGACTCGTGAGCCTGCAGTAGGAGCTCAGTGTACTGCACAGCACTGGACAGCTAGAAGCTCTCTAACCTCTCTGCTTATAGGTAACGCTATCCTGAAACTGTCTCCTGAGATTCCCAGACAGAGAGACAGACAGACACACTGTGTCCAGTCAAGCACATTATTAGTGCCACCATTTTGGGGTGGTCATCCCTGTCGCCCTCCAGAAGAACTGTCCAAAATGATACTATATTAATAACACAGAGCTCAGAAAGCACGGCTATCACTGGATCATATCACTGTACATGTCCAACACTATTACAATATGACTTTCAATTTACAGATCAATCAGGGCCGATTATTACCAATCACTGATACAGATAACAGATATTTACAACAGGTATTCATTTGCCAAAAATCGGATGTTTATGGTTTGCGGATTTACCAGAAGGTAACCCTAACTCACAGCTTAGATTAAATGAATATTAGAACATTATAGGTGTAAAGTGATTTGAGCTTTAGACAGTTTATACTGATTTATTTCAAGATTAAAGTAAACTTCAAAATTATAAACAGATTAAGTGAAACTAACTACACATCCTCTACCAACACACACAGAACAGTACTGAAGATCACATTCTGGGGCATTACGGCACGTTTCTGTATGTTTACAACTTTCTGTGTTAAACATTTTAAATGTCTTTCTGCAGAGGATGGATGGAGTGACCACTCACAGCCCAGTCCATACTGGCCGCTAAACGGCAACAGAGTATTTACAGGAACAGCTAAAGCTCAGGTTTGTGGTCAGTCACTGACAAAGGGAGGAAGTTCTGCATGTGTCACAGTTGTGGGAAGAATACCAACGATATCAAATTCCATCTCAGTCCATAACTCCACCAAGGAACATGTCCTAAAACTCTTCAGTCAGGTTCCCTTATCACCATGAGGCTGAAAGAGCTCCGCGGGTCTTTGCAGGACTCGACACACTCTGCTTACCTCAAACTTCCTTTGCAGGTGTGGAAAGACTAGGTAAGTTCAGGGCCTCTAGGCCAGCTATGCGACTGCAACGTTCCCAAGGAATCAGGGCACAGGCAATGCACGGGTAAGCACCCTGCACATGGAATCTAAGACCAGGCACAATGGGCATAGCTGGTGTCAATCATCTGGTTCCAGTAGCTTGCGGAAGAGCATACAACATTCTTGAAAAACACATGGCTACATGTTGGACAGCGAGAGGCCACGGCCAGCGAGGCAGGGTCAGCAGCGTCAGAGTGAAGCTAAAACTTGCCGAATCACAGTGTTACGTGAAGGCAGTACAGCAGGACCAGTGACGGTGACCTGAGGTCCTCTACACCATGCTTTGGTGAGCTCAGTATACCAAGCACAAAGCACTAATAGTGATAAAGTAGCAGTACGCAAGTGAGCATAGGGTTATTGCACATGCTGTGCTGAACACGGTGGCTGTCAGTGTACATACAGGGGTCCGTATAACAGCAGGGCCCAGTGATGGCCCGAGCATGCAGCAATCTGGTGTGTAAGAACAAACTGCAGACCCCTGACATACCTAGATCCATACGACACAGCCAGTTAGTGAAAGTGGTCCATGAAGAGTCCAGTATACTGCGGTAGCAAGACTCTGGGCAAAGCGCTTCATCCAGCTATTGAGGTTGGAGAATCTGAAACTCCAACCCCTGAGCTCAGTTTGCTGCACATCTGCTTTTAGCACCACCTTGATGGTCAGGTGACATGCCACTAAACAAAGTCATTCCCATATTTCCTCACGTTTCTCATGAGCCTGGCTGCCTGTAATAAAACGCGTCCTCAACCCGACAGTACGCCGAAGTAGGGGGGCGCCCTTCATGGGAAGTGTTGGGCATGTGGTCAAGAGGTCTGTGTAAGGGACCTTACATCATCACACTGCCTCATTAAAGCACAGCGTTTTCCCTCGTTACATGTTCAGCTCAGAAATACAGTCAATACTACAGGTTGTGTGGTCCAGTGGGACATTTCGAGGTTACAGCAGCAAAGTAGTCACATGTTGACTTAACGATTGATGTTGACCTTAATCTGGGATTTGAATTTACATTTTTATTAACATACAAACTTATTTCTCTCCTAAAACCCCTAAACCATCCATCACTTTAAAACCTGTAGCCTAAATACATTTACTGACCTCCAAAATTGTGCAGAAAAAAAAATCTCTAATGTTAATGTAAAGAGGTCGTCTGGATATATAGCCATACGCTAAACAAAAGATGAAGTTAGATTCGCAGAGAACATTAGAGAAATCCAGGGGCATTAAGGGCAGTATAAGGGTAAGAAATTTAGGATGAGATATGTTATCATCATATTCCAGAGGAAAATCTAAACATTGAATTTTATCACCTGTTTTTATTTTATCATTCCTAAACTGCTCAACTGAAGAGCACAATCAACTGTTAAGTGTTACTGAGCAACCAACAATACACATGCAGCTAGAACAAACACACATTAAACAGTGCTACAGTTCAGTTAGATTAGCATTAGCATGAAGGAACATCAGAATTAAAGTCTGGAATGCTGTGAGGGCTGTCTGGGCTGCGTATTGGTGGGGAGGCACTGTCAGCTGGAGCCTAACAAAGTACCATCCAACTACTAAACACCAAGCTTCATAGCCGAGTAGCCATTCTGCAATCTGGCCAGATTAACTGTACATGCACTGTGGGCAATACATCTGCGCTGCAGTCGAGAGAAGCTCCTTAGAAAGCCACATCCCGGAGAACCACACAGACATACACTGCATTCACTGTTCATAAGGCTTGGCTAGTAACATTAGCGGAGCTAACAGGCTGTTAGCATTAGTCGGTGTAAAAGACACCGATGTGTATATAGTCTTCCTCTGTGTACATTTCAGCTACATGTGATCTACTGTATCTCGTTATGTGAGCTACTGTGTCCGAGTCGTTATAGATTCAATTTAACCTAGTGATGGCTCCAGTTAAAAACTACTGTAATTCTAATTTCTAATGGACCGTTAATAGTCAAGCGCTGCCCTCTATAGCTACTGACTAGCAGCCAATCAGCTGAAAGATCAGTACTGACCCTGTGAACGCTGATCGGTCCACCTCCGCAATGAATCAAGTCAACAACCACAACTAAAAATACAACAATTACAAAGTATCAGTAGAACAGTAATCACTGCAAAACCAGTCAGCAACCTATTATTAATAATAATTAATTAATAACATTAAAAATATTGCTCTTATTAATCTATAATTACCAGCAGGGAAAACAGAACTGACAGACACTCCTTTGAGCTGAGCTGATAAAATATCAAACACAGTAACTACAATAATGTTACAAAACATGCACAGACTTATTACACTTCAATAACACTTAATTATTCAGCATTAATTAAATCATTAATAAAGCAGGCAAAATGACCCACTCTGAGAACTGACCATAGTCTGTGTGTGATCTGCGCAGCCCAGACACACTCACATCGGGTCTGCCGTTATATCTGTATTATTTATGTATTTAATTTCCTGTATATATCTCTTGCCTCCCTGTGTGGTTTATATTGTGAGATATATTTATGCATAGTGAGCTGTACTGTGTGTAGTTTATAGTTTAATAGTTAATAATATCGCTGAGCTGTGTAACTGTTACTGGCTGCTAAATTTTCATTCGAGATCAATAAAGTATCTCTCTTTCTCTCTCTCCGTCTCTGTCTCTCTCTCTCTCTGTCTGTCTCTCTCTCTCTCTCTCTCTGTCTGTCTCTGTCTCTCTCTCTCTCTCTCTCTCTCTGTCTCTCTACAGTTATACAGTTCCTCTCTCTCTCTCCGTCTCTGTCTGTCTGTCTCTCTCTGTCTCTCTCTCTCTGTCTCTCTACAGTTATACAGTTCCTCTCTCTCTCTCTCCGTCTCTGTCTGTCTGTCTCTCTCTGTCTCTCTCTCTGTCTCTCTGTCTGTCTCTCTCTGTCTCTCTACAGTTATACAGTTCCTCTCTCTCTCTCTCCGTCTCTGTCTGTCTGTCTCTCTCTGTCTCTCTCTCTCTCTGTCTGTCTCTCTCTCTCTGTCTGTCTCTCTCTGTCTCTCGTGCACGTTCCCACTGCAAGGCTGTTCTTCCTGCTGAAAGTTCTTTAACCGCCTTCTCTCTCAGCACCAACCTACTTACTGGATTTAATCGTCTCAAGCTAAATAATTATTATCAATCAAATATGGATTCTACATTAATGACTGTGTCCCCTCAGAGAAACTGTTCAGAGGTTGGGTTAGGGTCAGATCAGCCAGGGATAAACTGCAACTCGGTTTAAACTCGTGTATGCTCTAGGGGAGTGGCAGATCCCACTGTTCAGTTAATGTTACTGCTCAAGTTAATCCTAGCCTAGTGACGATCTACAGATCTCTCTGTTCCTGTTAGTCAGTTCTGCTAGGCCAAGATTGGCTTGGTTGGTCTGTGGAAAGAAAACACAGGTGTGATCTCCACTGTAAACAGCTGATAGATATTAATTAATAAATAATAATAGTAATATTAATAGTCATTTCTAACTGACCATAAAACAACCTTAAAGGCAGGACTGCCTGCCGCATCTCCAGAGTGAGAGTTGTTTAGGATAACACAGTGACATGCTGCTGCTAACAGTGTTGCTAACGAGTGTTGGCTGTTAACATCTGGCTTAATCCTCTAACTACTGTCACAGGCCGCTTCTGGAGAGAGGGTTACTCTCTCCCTAAGACCCCTCCACTGTGCAGTACAGCAAGACCACCAGACCTGCTCTCAGCATCTACTCCATATACAGCCTTATCTCAGTACAGTCGATCCCAAAATACACCATCAAGATCATTTTACACCTCCCAACCCCATCTGCATCATCTGTCCATTAACCTCCAACTTACACACTCACTGACCCCGGAGTGACCTCGAAACGAGACACACACACACACACACACACACACACACACACACACACACACACACACACACACACACACACACACTCCCAGCTCGGAGGACCATCAGCATCAGGAGATTCACTTATTCTCTTACCTCACAACAGTTGCTATGATTGAACACATTTGTGAGGAGAGCATGAACCTGTCATGTGCACGTCAACACAGCTGCTCAAACCCGAATTCCCTTCGCCTCCACCGGCATTAAATACACAGCATAACTCTGAGTGATGATGGGTCTCTACCGAGATGCTCCCTCCATAAAGGTGACGCACTATGACCCCGTTCCTGTTAAAGGGGTCTGTTCTGCAGTTTTCAGTTTGTGTTCAGGTTCTACTATAACTGGCGATTGTAACTTTACTGTCCCTCTGTTAGAGCTCCTACGACTTTAAACTCCTCCTGATGAGTGTGCGCTCTGATTTGTTGAAAGGCGTATTAGCTGTCTGCTGTGTTTTTGATTAGTAGAGCGAAGAGGAAAAGCAGCCCATAACCCCA
The DNA here is from genome assembly GCA_024036415.1 of Prochilodus magdalenae. Taxonomy (NCBI): domain Eukaryota; kingdom Metazoa; phylum Chordata; class Actinopteri; order Characiformes; family Prochilodontidae; genus Prochilodus; species Prochilodus magdalenae. The sequence continues at coordinate 49,579 of JAMWET010000157.1, read as the reverse complement.
ACCCGAGGGCTCCTTCCTCCCCCACAGTGCACTGGGTGAGAGGTTCGCTGGGTGGAACTGGGCCTCTGTTAGACATATAAGCTGAGTTATTATTTAAGAAGCCTACACTGTGTACTTCACAGGGGGAGCAGGGAGCCTTTCAATACGGTTCAAATGATCATGAAATAAGTCGCAGTTTGATGTGACCGTGTTGGAGAGATCGGCTGTGTAAACAATCGGCTAATCAGTCATTTACAGCTGTTCATGCCACCAGCCCCTCGTTCACCAGCCCCTCGCTCACCAGCCCCTCGCTCACCAGCCCCTCGCTCACCAGCCCCTCGTTCACCAGCCCCTCGCTCACCAGTCCCTCGTTCACCAGCCCCTCGTTCACCAGCCCCTCGTTCACCAGGCCTTCTTTTACCAACCCCTCGTTCACCATCTCCTATTTCACTAGCTCCTCGCTCACCAGCTCTACGTTCGCCAGCCCGTCGTTCACCAGCCCCTCGCTAACCAGCCCCTCGCTCACCAGCCCCTCGCTCACCAGCCTCTCGTTCACCAGTCCCTCGTTCACCAGACTCTCGTTTACCAGGCTCTCGTTCACCAGTCCCTCGTTCACCAGCCCCTCGCTCACCAGCCCCTCGCTCACCAGCCTCTCGTTCACCAGGCTCTCGTTCACCAGTCCCTCGTTCACCAGGCTCTCGTTCACCAGTCCCTCGTTCACCAGTCCCTCGTTCACCAGCTCTTCGTTCACCAGCCCATCGTTCACCAGCCTCTCGTTCACCAGCCCCTCGTTCAGCAGCTCCTTATTCACCAGTCCCTCGTTCACCAGCCCCTCATTCAGCGGACACTCGTTCACAGGTGCCTCGTTCACCAGCCCCTCGTTCACCAGGCCTTCTTTTACCAACCCCTCGTTCACTATCTCCTATTTCACTAGCTCCTCGCTCACCAGCTCTACGTTCGCCAGCCCGTCGTTCAGCAGCCTCTCGCTCACCAGCCTCTCGTTCACCAGCCCCTCGTTCACCAGCCCCTCGCTCACCAGCCCCTCGCTCACCAGCCCCTCTTTCAGCAAACACTCGTTCACCAGTGCCTTATTCACCAGCCCCTTGTTCAGCAGCTCCTCATTCACCAGGCCTTCTTTTACCAGCCCCTCGTTCACCATCTCCTCGCTCACCAGCCCCTCGTTCAGCAGCGCTTCGTTCACCATCTCCTATTTCACTAGCTCCTCGCTCACCAGCTCTACGTTCGCCAGCTCCTCGTTCAGCAGCCCCTTGCTCACCAGGCCTTCATTCACCAGCCCCTCGCTCACCAGCCCCTCGCTCACCAGCAGACACTCGTTCACAGGTGCCTCGTTCACCAGCCCCTCGTTCACCAGGCCTTCTTTTACCAACCCCTCGTTCACTAGCCCCTCGTTCACCATCTCCTATTGCACTAGCTCCAGCGAACCAGCTCTACGTTCGCCAGCTCCTCGCTCACCAGGCCTTCATTCACCAGCCCCTCGCTCACCAGCCCCTCGCTCACCAGCCTCTCGTTCACCAGTCCCTCGTTCACCAGTCCCCCTTTTACCAGTCCCTCGTTCACCAGACCCTCGTTCACCAGCCTCTCGTTCACCAGTCCATCGTTCACCAGCCTCTCGTTCACCAGCCCCTCGCTCACCAGCCCCTCGTTCAGCAGCTCCTTATTCACCAGTCCCTCGTTCACCAGCCCCTCATTCAGCAGACACTCGTTCACAGGTGCCTCGTTCACCAGCCCCTTGTTCACCAGGCCTTCTTTTACCAACCCCTCGTTCACCAGCCCCTCGTTCACCATCTCCTATTTCACTAGCTCCTCGCTCACCAGCTCTACGTTCGCCAGCCCGTCATTCAGCAGGCTCTCGCTCACCAGCCTCTCGTTCACCAGCCCCTCGTTCACCAGCCCCTCGCTCACCAGCCTCTCGCTCACCAGCCCCTCGTTCACCAGTCCCTCGTTCACCAGTCCCTCGTTCACCAGTCCCTCGTTCACCAGCCTCTCGTTCACCAGCTCTTCGTTCACCAGCTCTTCGTTCACCAGCCCCTCGCTCACCAGCCCCTCGCTCACCAGCCCCTCGTTCAGCAGCTCCTTATTCACCAGCCCCTCGTTCAGCAGCTCCTTATTCACCAGTCCCTCGTTCACCAGCCCCTCATTCAGCAGACACTCGTTCACAGGTGCCTCGTTCACCAGCCCCTCGTTCACCAGGCCTTCTTTTACCAACCCCTCGTTCACCAGCCCCTCGTTCACCATCTCCTATTTCACTAGCTCCTCGCTCACCAGCTCTACGTTCGCCAGCCCGTCGTTCAGCAGCCTCTCGCTCACCAGCCTCTCGTTCGCCAGCCCCTCGTTCACCAGCCCCTCGTTCACCAGCCCCTCGCTCACCAGTCCCTCGTTCACCAGCCCCTCTTTCAGCAGACACTCGTTCACCAGCCCCTCGCTCACCAGTCCCTCGTTCACCAGCCCCTCGTTCACCAGCCCCTCGTTCACCAGCCCCTCGCTCACCAGTCCCTCGTTCACCAGCCCCTCTTTCAGCAGACACTCGTTCACCAGTGCCTTGTTCACCAGCCCCTCGTTCAGCAGCTCCTCGTTCACCAGGCCTTCTTTTACCAGCCCCTCGTTCACCATCTCCTCACTCACCAGCCCCTCGTTCAGCAGCGCTTCGTTCACCATCTCCTATTTCACTAGCTCCTCGCTCACCAGCTCTACGTTCGCCAGCTCCTCGTTCAGCAGCCTCTCGTTCACCAGGCCTTCATTCACCAGCCCCTCGCTCACCAGCTCTTCGTTCACCAGCTTTTCCAGTCCAGTTTTGGTCGGAGCTACTCAAAAAGGGGTCCACATGATTTAAATATGTCCACAATTTGGAAAAGGAGGTAAACGTGACTGGCTTGACTGGTTGCTACTTGCTAAAGTGCTCACTAAATGTCCAGGTTTCTGTTTTTGTGGCTCATCAGTAAATACAGTTCGCTAGTAATACGAATAACTGGAGATGGCTTTTATATGCAGCAGCTCATTTACTGGCTCATTTGAAATGAAGGTCAAAGCCTCCATCATGCCTTATCTTTTAATATGTCTGCAAGTTAAACTTCCAGCAACCTTGATATAATTCAATGCAACAAAAATGACAAATTAACGCAAAATTAATTCCTTTTAAATATGTTGATAATAATATCAACAACTGTATTCTTGAAAAACAACAACAACGTTTTTCTGAATCGTGTTTGCTGCCCTAATCGTGGCGTCATAAGTGGCTATTCGTAAACAGCACTTCTGCCAGAGGAAATAACCAAACCAAATATACCAAACAAACCAAATACAAATACCAAACCTTCCAAACATACCAAATACCAAAAATACCATACATACCAAATACAAGTACCAAAAATATCAAGTACAAATACCAAACATACCAAAAATATCAAATATCAAACATATCAAATACAAATGCCAAAAATACCAAAATTCAAATATCCTGAAATAGAACCGAACTCTGCACCATGTGCAACCACCATCCTACATACAGGCACACATTAAAGGAGGCACGGTGTCTCTGGATCAGTGAGTTCTCCTACCCCTTTACAGTAAGCGGAGAACACAACCACACACACCCCAACACAACCACACAGGGTAACCGTAACCGGCCGTGGTAGGGCTGTACTCAGGCGCTGTATGCTCAGAGTGAAGTGTTTTTAACAGTACAGATTCTGAAGCTGCAGATCACGTGATGAAGCATTTCCGGAAATCAGGATGATGATCTGAGCAGAGGAATCTGTTACAGTCTTGCTGCTCAGCTCCTCCTGAAACGCCCATGATACAGTGTGGCACTGCAGCAGCCTCGTGGCTGTAAACAACCTGAACACCCAAATACACCCGCAGGACTTCAGTACGGGCATTTCGGTGACCGAACTGCGCTACGTACGGAACAGCTGCGGGCAGTCAACCAGGAGACACCCGGCCGAGGTGTCGGTACAGAGACATTACCTGGGGGCTTCAAAATTGGGAGGGCGGTGTGTGTGTGTGTGTGGGGGGGGGGGGTCACGGACTCGCAGTAAGATCAGCTCCTGCGCTGTAAACGGATTAGGAACAGTGGGTGAGGGAGGGGGAGGGGCGGCCCGGGGGTCATTTAGTGGCCGAAAATATTAAAAGCACGTCAGAACTGCCGCGTACCGTCTCCTCAGCCCCGGATACCGGACACATCCAGAGCCGAGAGCGCTCCAGCAGCGCCACGCACGCTGCCGCACTGGACTGGAAAACTGACCGGCCCGATAACCGGACACATTCTCCCGTTAGACCCCACCGGAAACCGCCTTCCGTCTGGTGGTGATGCGCATATCTCTGTCACCAGCCGCCCAAAACACGCAGCTATATTCTGACATTAGCTGCAGCAATGCGCATCCCCTTCAGCGCGAGCCGAGGACATGAAGGCAACGCACGCGCACCACCTTACATACTAGGATAAGGGACGGGAGCGCGCGCAGCCCTCCCCCAACAAAAATCCCAGCCCGGGCCTACAATAAAACACGGCGGAGGGAACGCGTTCTCATTGGCTCATGTACAATTCCCTCTGTCCACGTGACCCACCCGCTCGCAATAAACAAATTCTAATGACTGTATTTCATCCAAAAACGAACCGAACCCGAACACAGAATAACCAGAGTCGCCGGGCCGAGCCGCACTGAGCGCTCACGTCACACCCGCAGCGTTGGTGGACTGGGCTGCAGTGACCGCAGGCTCGGGTGGGATCTGCTGGGATCTGCTGGAGGCCACCGGCTTAGGAAACAAACACAAAGCTGCTGCTCGAGAACGGAAGCTGATTCCCCTCCGAGTAATCGGACCGCTCCGCCCGAACAGCCGCCAAGCTGCACTGCGTGTGATGTGGAATGCGCTCACCTACACAGTGAATGAGTTTATGCCGCCATGAGTCCAGTTCCTGCCGAAAGCCGCGCCTCTCGATCGTACATTGCTGCCTTTTGCACAGACTCGCCATTTTCTACCGGCCCCTCCCGCGGGCGCGCGCGTTCTGCTGGGAACTTCCCCGAGATACGTCATCAGCGTTTCTGTGGGCAGGAGCTCGGTGAGGTGGTCAGGCGGCTTCAACAACATCACCTCCACCGAGCCGTCCGAATAAACGCGAGCCGTGACCGGAGCAGCAGCCAGCGCTTCACTCAGACCGACCTCCGCTTCCCAGAGGCTCTGTGTGGGTCCATTACAGAGACACGGTCTCACTGCAGCAGCGCTCCGAGTAACACTGCAGCAAAAGCCCAAAACTGGTTCCGAAAGTTCCTCAGACGGGAAAACTCAGCACCATCACTGGGACCACACTGCAGACCGACCAATCAGACCGCAGCAAATCAAGTCTATATGACACTATCATGAAATTATTATTATTATTATTATTATTATTATTATTATTATTATTATTATTATTATTTATGTGTTTGGTTTGGTAGTTCCGTTATTAGAAACCTCACTTGAATGTTTCTGTTTATTTAGAAAGGAGAAGCCCATAACTGTATAACCCATGGCCTTTAAGATCCGGACATTTATTAACTTCAAGATCATCAAGAGATGATCAGAACCAGCTTGAGTTTGGGATTCACCAGTCAGCACCTCAGACTTTGTAGAACCTGATGCAACAGATCTGTATGCTGTCTCCAACCAAAAGGGGGGCTTCCACACCACAGCAGGGAAGACACAGAGTCTAAGGGTGTTTTCACCTGCCTGGTTTTGATCTGTGCCTTGGAAGTGGTCTTGGTCCAGACCAAACTGGACCTTGGTTTAATTTGTTTACAGTGTGGAAACACTCAGACTTTCAGATCAATTACAGGAGACAGGCTATCATCACCCATTAACCACCAGAGGAAGAACAGAGTGGACCAGCAGCAAGGGTAAGGTGTGCTAGAGGAGGACAGGAGGAGGTAACGGCGTGCTGTGATGATGCATCGTAAATAAAATAAATGAGTTTAAGCGACATTTGCTGAGCAGGTTCGTCTCTCTATCACATCATTCCACAGAGATACTGCCGGACGTGCTGTCCCAGATCGAGCACAAAGCTTGAGAAACACTGCGGCAGTGAAACTGGAACAGCTGCTACAGTGAAACTCCCTTTAACAAATGGGATTTTAAGCTGCAAGGTTGCTACGGCAACTAGAAAAACTGCTTTTTGGTATGTATGTATGTATATATGTATGTATGTATGTATGTATGTCACTCACAGCGATGCCAGATGCATGTTTTTCCTGATAAACGGTTTGGAAGTTTGAATGTGCGGGTTCGGTTTCCAGATAAAGGTTTGAAGCGAAAACTAATTTTAGGTGTAAACTGACTCGTGACTCGTGACTCTCTGACTCGTGTTGAAGATCTGACAACCTACAAGCACCCAGGAACATTCAGTGAGAACCGGCAGAAAAGTCATTTGGTGGGTCAGTTTCAGCTTCTGGTGGATTTCATAGAACCTTTGGCTGCTTGTTCAGCTCCACTCTGAATGTGACGCGGCTGCAGCTCCCACAGGTGGATCATTCCTACACTCCCAGTGAGTCAACTACCTTCCACCTAGCAAACCCTAACCCTAACCCTAACCCTAACTAACCCTAATACTTAAACCTTCTGATTCATGATTGGGTGATAGTTTGGAGCTTGGCGGGCCACCCAGGAAGTCTGAGTGCTGCCAGTAATTCCAAAATTTTCATTTTAATTTATGCTTCTGTCTTATTCCACTGTATTTGAGGCTCCGGTTCCCGAGCTACCGCAGCGCTGGGAGCAATAACACCATGTTAGTAGTATTTAATGTACAATTTATTAATCATAAACTAAAGTTGTATTTAGAATTATGAATCATTAATTAAGATACTAGCAGGTCTTTATAAGACAAATCAGCTGCCACGTCATGATTAACAGATGATCGTTCACGAAGGAAACAGTGTCGAGAAGTGAACGCTCATCAAGGATCAAGTCTCATGATGAACATTAATCAATCTTAACTTGTTATTAATGTTTAATAGCACTTATATATAAGTTGAAGATTTGGAAATCATAGAAAATCTAAACATTTCAAACTAAACGATTTTATATTGTAAATAACATCAAATAAGATTTAAGAACTTAACAGTTAAGAGCTTATTAAGCTTGTGTGTTGGTCTGGCAAACCCAGCACAACCTGATTCTGTACTGAACCCTTTCTCTCCCTCCCACCTGTATGGCTAGAAACATTCATATGCAAATCAGCTAAAAATGGGCGGAGTTGGGAAGGTCCAGCATGTGGACTCTGTTCCTGGAGGGTGATTTATGAGTAATCAGTCACACTTTAAAGCCTGGAATAGAACTGTCTGTCCAAATAACTCGGCCCGTGTGGAGCATGTGGAACAACAGACAAGAGGACAGGCAGGCCAGGGGACAACTGGAAGGGTCATCATAGGGATGGTGAATGGGTGACATCATGAAAGACGTTAATCTGAAAGATAAAAACAACAGTTCTGGATTACATTATAATATAACATATTGGACTATAGGACATATTCATATATATACATATACATATACATATATATTCATATATATACATATACATATACATATATATTCATATATATACATATACATATACATATATATACATATATATTCATATATGTATGTCCTATAGTGTCCATAATTAAGCTTTGAAATAGAGGGCTTTATGACCAGGGTATTTTTAGGGTGGGAGGGGTCTTCCACTCCTTTCAGATCCAAAGTCCAGCTCTATTGTCCTCAGTACAGAAGGGAACAGTCATAACTGACATACAGGAATCACCTGAGGTTCAGAGAAGGTATGTACAGTAGCATGTATAAGCAAAAACATCAAACGTTCCATGACCCAAATTTCCTGGACCATTTCTACCCAGTCAGGGATCATTAATATTCTTTTCTTGGCTGTTTTTACTCCCTGCTAGTAATATTAGTAAGAAATCTATCCAAGCACAAGCTGATTATTGATCTCATCTCTTTTACCACATCCACTCAGTAAGAATCTCTCTGAAAAGAATATTACCGCACATCCTCCAACACTGGCCATGTAAGGCTTCATAAGCCCGTTACTTTTTTGTTAAGAAAAAACTTTAAATGTTCAATTCAATGTAAATGAATGACCAGGCCTGAACCTGCAGTGGGTGACTGTGTCCTACACATGTGTAATTGGTCATCTTCAGTGAAGCTGTTCATCTGTCTTCCACCTTGATTTAATATTCACTGTGGAGAAGATTCTTCCTAATGTAGAGAGGAACACATCATGGAAATCAGTTTTCCCTTAGTGTGGCCTATAAATCCACCCATAAATCCTGATCAGACTCATCCCTCTCTTCAGAGGCTTTTATCAGCTTTTGGTCAGTGATGAAAATATCTGAAATATAATTTCTCTATATTATAAGATGCCTGAAGTTAGGTATCCAAACTATTACTGAAAAAAATACAGTATAAAGAGAGGCTGTAATGAGAGGAGCTCGGACAGGGATGGGATCGGTAAAGAGGTTAAAAAAAAAAAAAACAGAAGAAAAAGCAAAACACAGAAAAGGTCAAAAACACACCAAAGGTAAAATAAAAATAAATAAATAAGTAAGATAAAACTCAGAAGATCCACAAAACTCAGAAGACGGAAAAGCTCGATGGAGACTGCCCTTGAAAATCTTCAAAAATGACAAAGTCCACAGCAGAATATATTATATTCTGTATTTTTAATCAATACAGACGCTAATTGCCTAGTGTGTCATGGCTTTACGAAGACAGTGAAAGGTGTAGGGCTAAAGGGCACCCATGTTGGCTAGAAATACTGTTTGGGATTAATTTCCTTAATTTAAATTCTGGCTAATTAATATAGGATATTTAGACTTCCAGTTACCTAGTTATCAAATTTAAAGCATTTATTAACCTTATAGAGATATTAGGCGTCAAGACCAATAACTTCTGATTCTACGTTACTGCAATTCATATGGTCAGTCTCAGGTTTTCTGTCAGGTCCAGAACTATTATTATTATTATTAATAAAATAATAATCCATGTTTTGCATATAACCTACAGTCTATGTTTAAAATGGATATACTCTATAACCACAAGAACCACATTCTGTCTATGCCCATTTTAGCAATCACTGAAATTACTGCTTGTCTACAGGATATGGAGTCTCCACCCCCAGGCACATGGCTGAATCAGCCCCTGAGCACTGTTATTATTATCTCTCTGAAGGTTTTATACCATTTAAGATGAGTGGACATCAGCAGCTGACATTCTATTCATTGTCTGTCTTGAGACTGAGCCTGGTTTACTTCTTCCTGTTATTATTCTGATCTGTTCCTACAGATTGTAGATCTAAAGATGTTTAAAACTTGCCATGTCTGTTAGCTCTGCTAGTGGGGGTTCAGAAACCCTGAGAATGTTTTTGTATGCCTTCCAACTTGCAATTTAAGACAGGGGTCTTTAAATTTGTTTAAAAATCAACCAGCCTGTTTGTGTATTTTTCTACGCCAGTGAATTTTTACATTTAGGACCATTCTCATAAATATTTGCACAGATTTCTGAACTTGAGAAGACTTGGGATTTCTACAGGTTATTCAGAGCTTTGTTTTATTCTGGATCTGCTTCACAACATGGACTTCATTATGCTCCATCTGTTTACTCTTCCAGTATTTTAACTTCTTTGTCTAACCCTTAATGTGTTTCTTTTTCCTTTGTCTTCTGCACTGAGCAGGTTTGAGGTTGAGTGCTGTTCAGAAAACTGTCTATCAAGCCAATTACCACATATACACACACATCCATGTAGCATCAATACATTTGTTCAAAAAAATCTATGAAATGGTTATTTTAAGGAATGCTCCGGGGATGGAACAATGCGAGCCACTGCACTTGTTTCCTCCATATAACCAAAGGACTAGTAGCACCCCCACATGGACACATGAGAACTGACAATGGCATCACTACAGTAATATACTTCTATATGGCAGGAAAGACTCTATAAACTGATGAAGGTTTAATATTCTATAGCAGACAGACAAGTAGCGTTGTGCTGGATGTAAGAGTCTGTGCATCAGAAATTGCTGTGTGGTGCCAGTAGACAGAACTTAACATGGTGTGTGTTTACAAGCAGCAGTAAAAGTGCTAATGGCTTAATCTCCAGTGGCACTTTTCTGGGGGTGGAACATGCTAATTGGATTCCCCTACCTCAACAGCTGCTTTCAGTAATCACTGATCTTCCACCGTGTGCAGTCTGAACGAACTATAGTCCAGATTATTTCATCTTTAAGCCTTAATGTAGCCTTTAGCTAGCAGCTCTGCCTTGAGGCACCTCCATCGCTCAACTGTATCACTCAGCAGAGGTCTCCTGGCCCGTTGCTCCAACCACGCAGAAAAAAGCTGCTGCTACTGATACGGTGAACGACAGCAAGTGAACAAAATTAAACAAATAATTTCAGCATCTATGTGAAACAATGTTCAGCACCTTGACCGCTGGAACTCAACATGTAAACATAAGTACAGTGTGCTAATCAGTCTGCTTTTAAACAGCATAAAGACAGGACAGATCAGAGAAACTCAGAGAGATACGTCCACTTTGGTGCTGATGTAAAGTTGGCACTACCCGTATTTTAGTAAATATAATAATAATAATAATAATAAATATTTTAACACAAATGAAACATGCAGCAGATTTTAAGATCGTTTATTTGCATTTTAAGATCGAGCTTGATTATCATACGGAAATGTGCATGTGTGTATGGTGAAAGCATGATAAGGCAGGTTAACAGAGCTGGTGTTCATGGATTTGAGGAAAGGGCTGCAGGAGAGTTCTTTCATTGAGGTACTACAATATTTTGCATCACCTTTAATACTCAGGTCTTCATCCTTCCTGCCATCACAACCTCATTTTAGTGCGTGCAGACCGAACTTTAACATGCCTACTGTGTTGTCATGGTGACCATCTGGAGTTACCATAATTTATATAATCTCACAATTCCAAGTGCTTCAGCAGTTCTGCACACTGGCCTCAACGCAGGGCTTGTTGCCATGGATAAATATTCTTAACTGGTTTGTTTTCAGGTGATGTTCAGCGAGTGACGTACACATCAGGCTCTTTGTTCCATCAGTTCCATGCAGTGTACGACTCGCTGGATCTGTTCCAGTTTTAAGAAGAAATGGAGGGAGTAAAATTAGCATCAGGTCGGATGAGTGAAGCTAAAGAATATTCTGATGGTGCCCAAAAGACCTGAAGAAGATAATTCAGAATATCCAAACACAGCCCATCATCTCCACCAACAGGCGCCAGACAGCAGTGATGACATGGAGGAGCTGGGAAGACTGGACAATAGGAGGAGGACGATGGACTCTATAAAAGTCATTGGGATCTACCCAACTTTAATACATCAGCAGAATTAACGATACTACTGTCTCCAAACATTAAAGGTCTTAAATACCGGATAACTCCTATTAGCATGATGCATAATATTTATTCACTGTATACAAAAATATTCCAGATGTTGGATAATGACTAGACAGAATTCAGCTGCTGGAAAGGAATAAATGATCAAAATTGTTTTTGACAACAGATTCGACAGGATGTTAAATTATAACAATGCTCAGAATGATTTTTCTGTTTTTTACATAAAGCTCTTTTTCTACTCATCTTTATTCTACATGTTTTGGTGAGGTGGTGTGCCTCTAATAAGCCCATCTAAAAAAAACAAACGATGTAAAGATCCATTCAGTGTTTTATTTAAAGAAAATTTTGTATTATTTAATAATAAGCTTATGAAAATCAGAAACATGTTTTTAGGACACAGAATGAAACCATACTAATAAAAAATACATAATCTACAGCTACTATATAAATCTACTAATAGCGTTATTTATCATTCATAGAGTGCTGTGAAAATGTATAAATTTTTGTGCATATTTGTCACACGATAATGTTTCAGATCACACAGCTACTTAATATCAGACAAAGAACCCAAATAAACACAACACACTGTTTATAAATGCTGATTTGATTTACTGAAGTAGAGAAAGCTGTTCGGCTCTTCCTACCCTGCGGCTAACACACTCAGATTACCACTCGACCAGTTAACCAAATTCACCTGACCACCACCACACACTGACATGATCACTACCAGACCTGCAGAACCTAAACACCGCTTAACAGAACCTGTCTGGTAAGGTGAAGCAGCTAGAAGGTCCCAAACAGCAGCACAAGATGCAGAATAAACTCACTGTCTGGAGGTTCTGGAACACCAGAGAACCACCGTGAGAACCGTTATCCACACATGGAGAAAAACTGGAGGAGAGGAGAACCTTCCCGACATTTACTAAGAGCAAACGCAGATGTTAGTCTGGAACCGCACTGGTCTCACTTAAGTTTAATGTGACATGATGCTTATTTGCACACCTGCACAGATTCTGTTAAAAACCGGTTTTAGAACATCTGTCTACTCAGATACAGAATATACACAGAGGTATCTCTTTAGCTCCTTTCCTGACTCTTCATTTTTATTATCCAGTTCTTTATTCTATGTATTGTACTCTCTGCTTAGTGATAGTCTGGGTTCTTGTTACATGTCCCACGGGTGAACTCTCTCCAAGTGGAACTCCTTGTGCGTGCGACACAGTTGGCCAAATAAAGTTTCTGATGTGCATGACTCCACAGTCACGTTTGAAGGCACCACGAGAGGCACAAGGTGCAAAACCACTGCTCACCAGACAGAACACAGAGCCTCATCCACCAACATCTAGAGACCCCCAAGACTTCAGGGGTAATATTCTGTGGACTGATGAGTCAAAGGTGGAACTTTCTGGAAGACATGAGTCCTGCTACATCTGGTGTAAGCCAACCCCACAGTCCACCATAAGAACACTATACCAGCAGTGAAAGATGGTCTGAAGCTGCTTTGCTTCTGCAGGACCTGGACATAATCATAATTTATAGAACCATGAATTCTGCTCTATCAGAAGATCCTGAAGCAGAATGTCCTGCTGTCAGTTAAAGCCAGGTTTTCAATACGTCTTCATATTCAGCAAACAAAATGATCTTTGTCTTTAATTTATGCGATACAGAATTCTTTGGATAGTCTGAAATATTGAAAAATTACAAATGACAACAAGTGACAAATTAACAAAACTAGAATTAGTCGCTTGGGGCAAATACTCACAACACAGTATATTTACTTTATATATTTATTTATTTAGCTTACAGAATTAGTAGATTTTGGACCATGTAGCTAGTGAGTCTCTGTATTGGTTTAGGATTTGTTCTATTTTAATAAACCATGTTGGTAATGTATGTCAATCATACCTTCAGTTCCTCAATTGTAAATAATCTGCAATGACTAATCATAAGAAGCTGGAATGTAAACATTACATATAGCAACTTAAACATGATGCAACAAATTCTAGATTAAAAGTAAAGTATGTTTTTCTTTTACATTCTCATGTGACGTTGACATTCTGAGGCTCTGAAGTTAATATTTAAACCTTGAGAAACAACTTTAAAACACTAATTCCACTTCCTTTTTGAGCTCCACATTTCATTAGTAATATTAACACCTTTTTTTTATAGCTTCTGAATATTTGGGCTCACAAGGTAAGTGGGTTTACTGGGGACTTTTCTCCAATGTACAACAACATCTAAACTAGGGGCAGGGCATCCACCCATTAAAAACCCACAGCATGTTTTATTCCAGCTCAAAGCTCACCTGAGCCAGAAAATCATAAGCCAAAGGACTCTTGATAACACGGTTTATGTGGACAGGTAACTTTAAGCTTTGGTTTAAAAAGAGCAAGACTGTTTCTATAGCCAACCATTTGAGGAGAAGTCTGCACGGAGCTCCTCTAACTCCACCTTTGACAAAGTCTGCAGAGGAAAGCGGCATATACCGCCCCGGTACCCAAACCACTCCATTGCTTGCTTTAGACCAGGAACACCAAACTTCCGTGTCACCTGCAAGCAAAAAAAATCCATATCAAATACTATCAAGAGAAAAGCACTTCATAACCCTTCAGGGCTACTCATACCAGGACCGGGTACAGAGGGAAAACGGACTAATGTAAATGTGAACGTTCAGGTTACTGCTGGTAAAATTACATATTCTGTGTGTGCGCGACATGCGGCGTGGTCCAATGAGTCATGGTACCAGGTGTTTAGGGATGATGGTAGCATTTGCGTGTGGCGCAGACCCCATGAAGCCATGGAGCCCAGTTATCAACTAGGCACAGTGTAGACTGGTGGTGGTTGGGTCCACAGGTCCTCTTAAACACGTCATTATACAGCAATTTAAATGTAGTCTGTGCCTCTTACTGCTGTTCCTGAATATGTGTTTCTGAATAAAGATAGTAATTCAGCTACAGCAAGTTTAGCCCCATCCAGGTAGTGATAGGCTCCAAGCAATGTTATGGTCAATGGTATCAATTATCCACTTCAATGTTGTGTATTCAGCCAAATATCAAAGATATGCGGTTCACATCAAACAACGATCTTTTGGTTTCTGCAGCTTTGGGCCCTTTGGCTCTGCTGACGTGCTGAGACCCGTCCATTTCCTTTGGTAGGCCTTGCAGTTCAAACCATTGAATAACCATTCAGAAAATATGTCTGCTGGAGATAATCCAGGACTTTCCACACAAATACAGCTTCGAAGGGAAACGAGGAGGACAGAGGGATGAAGCCCTAGACTTTAGAAAACAGCATCGTCACAGGCATTATTAGGCACCATCAGCCCGGATGGCACAGGGGTCAGACGTCTGAGATGGAAGGGGCGGGGGTTTCTGTGATTCAATATAAACGCAGTGTTACCATGGTAATATGAGACTCACCGCTGTGTTTGGTTCAATAAGACGGTACTGGAGATCTCTGGCTTTCTCCCACTGCCCTGATGTACACAGGTGTGCTAGCTCACACACCTGCTCACCCAAGACATTTGCTAGAGCACACACACCACCAACAGCACCTTCAACAGCCAAGAACAACAGTCACAGTTAAGAGAACAGCTACAACAGCATGGTAAGCTACCCTAACCCTAACCCTAACCCACATTCTCTCATTAGAATATTCCCAGATGTCTTTAAAATGTCTGTTCAGCTTGTGGTAGCTTCAATAAATGCAGCCAACCTCAAACTACTGGTGAAAACCCTTCAGTACGTGTTCACTGTCTGTGATCAATTCCTTTGCAAAATGTTCAGCAAAAAGCAGAAAGGTGCTTCAGAAGCACCTGCAGTTAGCACCTGTACACCTGTAGCTCTGGGAAGCTTGTTTCCTCAGTGTTTAATGAGCTTCTTTGTCACAGCTCATGCAAACATGAAAGCCCTTTACATAAAATGTCACTCTTTTAGTCAATATCAAACAGATTATAATAGTTTATACATTTATCTGAAATCAATCTGGATTCTGAATTTTTGAATACCATTAGTTCATACGGAAGGGTTAATGAACGTTACTGTATGTAGACCGCTGATTGGGTTGACATACACTAGTAACTGTCAGAACATAGATGCACTGCAACTCTCAAGGGTGATCTAATCTCAGGCTCTCCTGCCATATGAGATTTCTGAGACACTTCTGAAGATGAATCTGAATTCTCCTGAGATTTCCCACAGTTGCTTACATTTCACTAATTAAAATACTCCAATGGAGCATCAATACTGACTTACTGAAGCTGAATACAAGAGAATACCGGCTAGCTGGACCATGTATTGTAGTGGGTGGGACTGTCAGTATCCATAGTAACAGTAAAGAGATAAGAAAATCCTTTAATAAGTTCAAGAAAACAGACAAGAACTGAAGGAAAGGAAAGGAAGGAAGGAAGAAGAAGACAGGACAGGAAAGGACAGGACAGGACAGGAGCAGCACAGTATATACTGCACCCTGTGCACACCCCACCACCCCAAAACCCACCATCTAAAGCCACTAAAATCAAAGGTTGGAATCTTTGTAGACACCAGAAATAATTTCTACACACAGTGTAACTTGGTACTGCACAGCCGTGCCTAGGTTCTGTAAACACTGAACAGAAATATACAACAGGACACCAGTAAAGAGTGATGTAGTGAAATAGTGACAGAACCTCTACTAGGTAAAAGTGCTGGAATGGGTGAAATTCACAAACTGGACCAGCTGGGTTTCAACACATCACTGTGCAACTGGCTGTTAGACTTCCTGACTGGAAGAACAGAGGCAGGAGCAACAACACAGCATCACTGGCCAGGACGGCTCATCAGTGGCTCTACTGTCTCCGCAAGCTAAGAAGAGCTAGAGCCCCCACCCTCATCATGTGCACCTCTTACAGAGGGGCCATCGACAGCATTCTGGCCAGCTGTATCACCGTGTGGTACGGGCCCTGTACAGCATCCTGTCGCAGGACCCTCCAGCGTATCGTGAGAGCAGCTGAGATTGTTCACACCTCTCTCCCCTCCCTCAGGACTTACACAGCTCCCGTCTCCCGTGTAAAGCCCTCCGCTTGGCAGGAGACCCTACCCAACCACTACACAGCTTCTTCAGTCTGCTGCCTTCAGGGAGGAGACCGCAGCGTCTCAGGAGCGAGGTCCAGCAGACTGAGGGAGAGCGCCATCCATCAGGCTGTCAGGACGCTGAACTCTCTCCCTGCTCTGCCCCCCCTCCCACTTCTGCCCTCGTACACACAAACTCCGCACCCTGAACCGCCCCCCTCCCACTTCTGCCCTCGTACACACAAACTCCGCACCCTGAACCCTGGTTAATCTGCTCCCTCTTGGGTCATAGAGTAACACAATTTCAGTCCCCTGTATGTCTGTACATATTGAAGTATCTACAATAAAACTACTTGACTTGACATTAAAGTCTACAGGTCATGTTTTGGCACTTGTGGAACAAACCTGTTGCATAATAGAAGTTTGTAAAGACCATTAAATGGTTATTTAATCGAAGTAGTACAAAAAACACTCTGCATATCACCGTCGCTTACCTGCGGAACCATGAAAATCGAAAACTGACTCTCACCTACTGAGTATGCAGCCATTAGGAACCCAGCTGATCCTGCCAACACTTGGAAATCCTGTGACCTGGTTTTGTGCACAATCAGACCTATTCTTGTGATCTACAAGTTATGCATGTGTGAAAAGAAAATATATATAAATCATTAAATCACCTCCATCTCTGACTGTATGCTACAAAATGAAGCAGTTTAAACACTATCCACTGCAGGATGATGGTAAATGACACACTGTATATATGCTAAAGCATAAACTTTCGTAGATGGAAAAGAAAGCATTTCAACATTAATACTTGAGTAAGGAATAACTGAAAGCATCTCTCACGTCTCCACCACTGTCTTTGATGCCGACTATATTTGGATGCTGGGATAAGTGGACAACTGCATCCACTGGCAGATCTAGAGACGTGTTGGCTGGTACATTGTACAGCACAACAGGAACAGGACTGGAATCTGCCACCTGCGTCCGGGGAAATAACACATGACGATATAAGGAAATACTCATTTTCACATTGCTGACTGTGCTTTCAGGGTGGGTATTGGTTATGGCTATTCACAATTAAATGTATTGTTAAAAAATAACATGAACAACTGCAGTTCAAAAACCCTACACTGAATGGTTTAACATTATATTATTTCAAGGCCTCCCCACCCAGTAAACATTTAAATCGTTTAAATCGTTTAACGCATGAGACACATTTAAACACATTTTAGACATCCCCAGGCGACCAGTGTTTAGTGGGCAGAGCTTATGATCACACACAAATAGTACATCATACATAAAATGAAAGGGCTTATAGAAAATATTCCATAAAATGAGAAGAGCTCCATTAGTACATAACTCACCTGTGTATAGTGATGGATAAGAGCACTGCTACTCATTCTGCCACGGTAAAAGGATGGCGTTACTACCAATACACAATCAGCCCCAGCGCTGGCCATGCACTCACTCATCTGGACTGTGGCTCTGGTAGCTACAAAGAGAAGGTAATTGTCACGCAGCACGTTCTCTGGACAAATGGCGCTTCATATGTGGACTTCCCATCCTTCTCCTACACTCATACCTTTAGTAAATATTCCAGTCACTTATGCTGCCTGTTTTTAGTGAAAGTCTGGGCTACTAGGCCATGAAACCACAGCTAAAGGTTTGAACCAAGGCAACAGACCACTGTAACCCAATAAACTGTTGGCTCCTTCCATATGTGGTTAATGTTCATTCCAACAACAACAACAACAACTACAACTGCTTACTGGGACCTTCAGGTAAAGGTTATTAGGTTCCACATTGTTGGCACTTGCGTCTGCCCTCTGCCTTAGCTCTCACTTCAGACCCCTGCTCACCTTGCCATCAGTGAAAAGCTCTGGGCTCACCATCCACCCTGAAGCACTGCTGTTAAATCAAAGCTTAAATAAAGTTATTTTAAAACAGACGCTTTTACAAAGAAGCTTTACCGTCATCAATCAGCGCAAATTCACAGCCATCTAGAAACCGTCCTCCATCATTATTCCAGACCCAAAAAGGACTAAATGACCACAGGTCTGTCGTCCTTGATGCCTAGTCCTAGCCCACCTGAGGCCTTTAACTAACCCTGCTTGAAAAGGTTACAAGCTGGGCTTTTTTGTATATACGAATGAACGAACGAATGAATAACTCACACTCGCAGCCGGATCCAGCCATAACCAGCTTTGTCTGGGGCAGAGCCAGTTTAACTCTCCTTACGATGTCTACTCTCTCCTCTGCGGTCATATATGGATACTCCCCATTAGAGCCCTGAACCACAAGACCTGGCAATTAAAAAATAAATACATAATAAAATACAACTGTAATGGACACAGTAGTGTTAGAATCTGATCCTTATTTCCACTGAAGAATGAAATAATTCAGTTAATCAAAAAGTAAACAACAGATTTACAGAAGTACACATGCAGGAAAAAGGAAGTTACCTGTTTAGAATGATCTGGATTTCTGTATGATTACTATCAATTCTAAGCAAACAATCTAACACAAAGCACACACAGCTGTACTGTTCATGTCTGTTACTGAGCACAGAGAGGAACCACAGTGCAGGCTAGAAACAGTAGGAGATCCTCTGGGTTAATGACTCTCCAGGAGCTAACTGGTAAAAGGTGTTTGTTTGAAGACGCTGAGACCAAAGCCTGTTTACTGACCAACCTGTTCTTCCCAAGAAAGGCAGGTGTGGACCATGTACAGCTTTAAGAAGAGCTCAGGAGACGGGGTATAGAGTCAGATGAAGCTGGAAAAGCCTACAAGTACGTCACACCCATAGCCAAGAATTTTATTCATCAAGATATACAAATGCACCAAGCCATGTCTGGAGTAAAAAGGCCATCACCAAAACATGCTGTAAAGCATGGTGGGAGGAGCATCATGGTTTGGTGATGCTTTGTTGTTTCAGGGTCCGAATGCTTTAATCATTGAGGGAACTAAAGAACTAATGATCTTATCAGCTACAGGAGCATTTGGTAGAGGTGATGCTGCTAAAGGAGCTTCTATGGGTTAATATCAAAGCCCACTTACTGTTTCTGGCCTGCACTGTGGATGTTCTTCAACGTGCTCAGCTCTGACTAAGAAACAGACACAACTCGCCTCACTCACAGTTCACATCTAACGAAGCCTGTTTAAACTTTTGCCCACAACTGTATATTATGAATGGAAGTTTCATAAGGAACTCTGTGAATATTTTTAAAGGTAAACATTTACACATGTGGACAAAATTTGTTGGTACCCCTCGGTTAATGAAAGAAATCCCCACAATGGTAACAGAAATAACTTTAATCTGACAAAAGTAAAAATAAATAAAAATTCTATAAAAATGAACACATGAAAGTCAGACATTGCTTTTCAACCATGCTTCAACAGAACTCCTGAAACGGGCCTGGACAGAAATGATGGTACCCCTGAAGAATGTGACCAAAGGGACATGCTAAATCAAGGTGTGTTCACTAATTAGCATCACAGGTGTCTACAGTCCTGTACTCAGTCAGTGGGCCTGTATATAGGGCTACAGGTAGTCACTGTGCTGTTTGGTGACCAGGTGTGTACCACACTCAACATGGACCAAAGGAAGCAAAGGACAGAGCTGTCTCAGGACATCAGAAAGAGAACTATAGACACGCATGTTAAAGGTAAAGGTGATAAGACCATCTCCAAGCAGCTTGGTGTTCCTGTGACTCCAGCTGCATATATCATTCAGAAGTTTAGGATCCAGGGGACTGTAGCCCACCTCCCTGGACGTGGACACAGGAGGAGAACTGATGACAGATCAAAGAGACGGATAATACAAACGGGAACAAAGGAGCCGAGAAAAACTTCTACAGAGGTTAAAGGTGAACTTCAAGATCCAGGAACATCAGAGTCAGATCACACCATCCGTCCATGTCTGAGCCACAGTGGACTTAATGGGAGACGACCAAGGAGAACACCACTGTTAAATAAGCCAGACTGGAATTTACCAAACTACATGTTGACAAGCCACGAAGCTTCTGGGGGAATGTCCTATAGACAGATGAGACAAAAATGGAACTTTTTGGCAAGGCACATCAGCTCTATGTTCACAGACGGAGACATGAAGCAGATCAGGAAAAGGACACTGTCCCTCCTGTGGAACATGGAGGAGGCTCTGTTATGTTCTGGGGCTGTCCTGACTGTGGAACGCGGAGGAGGCTCTGTTATGTTCTGGGGCTGTCCTGACTGTGGAACATGGAGGAGGCTCTGTTATGTTCTGGGGCTGCTTTGCTGCATCTGGCACAGGGGGTCTTGAATCTGTGCAGGGTACAATGAAATCTCAAGACCAAGACCAAAGATCAAGGAATTCTAGAGAGAACTGTGCTGCCCAATGTCAGAAAGCTTGGTTTCAGTCGCAGGTCATGGGTTCTGCAGGATAATGACCCAAAACACACATCTAAACCCCCCAGAGTGGCTCAGAGGAAACACTGGACGGTTCTGAGGTGGCCTTCTATGTGCCCTGATCTAAATCCTACTGAGCATCTTTGGAAGGAGCTGAAACCTGCCGTCTGGAACAGGCCCCCTTCACACCTGAGACAGCTGGAGCAGTTTGCTCATGAGGAGTGGGCCAGAATACCTACTAAGAGGTGCAGGAGTCTCACTGACAGGTACAGGAATCGTTTGATTGCAGTGATTGCTTCAAAAGGTTGTGCAACAAAATATTAAGTTATGGGTACCATCATTTCTGTCCAGGCCTGTTCCAGGAGTTCATTTTTTTTAAAATAATTCTGTTGAAGCATGGTGGAAAAGCATTGTCTGACTTTCACGTGTTCACTTTTTCATAGAATTATTATTTATTATTACTTTTGTCAGATTAAAGTTATTTCTGTTCCCATTGTGGGTTTTTCTTTCATTAACCGAGGGGTACCAACAATTTTGTCCACGTGTGTAGAAATTCTTTATTCATTAATGGAAATGTGGTTCACCTTTTCTCAGTAATGCCAATAATACCAAAATGGCCACATACTTTAGGAATATATGATTAATTTGCTTACCTCTGAAAGGTATCCCACCATACTTCTGAAGGTTTTCATCTAGGCTTTGATAATCTATATCACCCTCCTGTGTGAATGGAGTGGCTATGGGAGGATAAATTCCACCAATATCAAGCCTTTGGGCAGCACGCACGCTTAAGCCCCTCCCCCCAGAAATAACTCCTCTTCTCCAGATATGACCAACATGCTTGATCACCAACATGCCTCCAGATTTTGATCTGTAAATGAAGAGTACAAAGTGGTACAAATAGTCCTTTTGAGTTAATATGTAAACACATGTAAACACACGGTAACACATTTAAACAGTATCTAAAAAATCCAGAGGTGTAATGTAAAAATATAGATCTTAATTTCAGTGCTGTATGTTTCTCATTGTGCACATTACACCATAATTACACCAGCATACCTTCAGACTGTAAACATGCTTAAATCATGGAAACTACTTTTATAAAAAAAAAATACATTTAACAAAGAATTAAATTACTCAATTACTGACAAACTTAATTCAAACAGAAATCAAAAAATCAAAGTGACTTCTGGGGGTAATATTTTATGTAACAGGACTTCATTATATACAAAGAAAATTCGGCATGGGGTGTTCATGTGAACAGCAGGGCCAGCCAAGTCTGTTAATGGTTAAATAAAACATGAGCATCTGCCCTTTAGCCCCTTGTTCTCCAAAGTGTCCTTTTTGATTTTAGCCATACTGTGAATAAAGCTCCAGATATTGGCATATGGGCACAGAGAACATTCCCAACCCTAAAACAAATCTAATTTAAATTTCACTCTTCGGTCAGAAAGGTCTCAAATTCTAAATTATATTCTTGACATCTACGAAAAATAAACTTGTTCCTGCATCACAGTGTCCATTACATACAGAACTCTACATTAGGGAAATGTCATGACGCAACAGTTATCCCACTATGCTCTCTTCATATGTATGTATTCAGGTGCCAATCCGGTGGCCACCTGATCTGAAAGGTTATTTTTAGGGACACCAACAGAATTTTGATTGAGGTTAACTAAATTAATATCACACACATGGCTTTTTTTTTTTTAAATACATGTATATCTGTTGCATACAGCAGCCAAATCCATCTTGGTAAAAAGCTTAACCCCAGTAGGTTGTGTAAGGGAAATGGTAGTGATCGGTAGTTAGGGTTAGTAACCCTAACCCTAACCCTAACCCAGGTGCTACAAAAATGTGTAAATAAGTTACAGCCCGAGCTAATCTTAATCCAGGCTGGTACCAAGGGAGAGAACACATGCTTCGAGGTAATGACAAGCAGGATATAGATTTTCTTTCTGGGTTAGGGTTCAAAAGTAGGTACACCAGACTATCAGTCAGTTCATCAGAACAGTCATTGTTCACCATTTCATTATTTCAATATTTCATTATTGCTGCCTTTTCTTCTTAAATGTGCGCCAGCTGATCAGGCAGTGACAGGAATCGGCCTGACTGGAATCCATGTTTCAGGTAGGACATTTTAATATAACATTTTAAAAGGTGGAATATGAACATCTGAAGAATCCGGAAGGTACCAGGATTAAAATTAATACATTTAACACGTTTTTGGTCGTATTTATGATCTTACATTTCCCTGCCTCCCATTGCCCTACGTTAGACGGGGTTATCATCAGTACTGGTACACTGTATCAGCAGCTGAAGCGCTATTAGTGCATCTTTAACAGTATCTCATGGGAGGCTGTGTCTACACCACCGCACCTGAATGACAGGACAGGTGTAATACAGCATGAACCAACACTCAGACTGGATTTGATCCACACTCCGTCATTACTGATCATGATGTAGTTCAGAGACACTGAGACAGAAGATTCTAAACTCTTCTACTTACTGCAGACGCCTTCCGGTCTGTGCTCTGAACTCGGATAACTTGGTCAAGTCGGCTTACACGAACCCTGTCCAGCTCACAGTCTAGCGCGCGCGCACCTGCGGAGTCCGAGCCTGTACTTTCTTCTTCTGCCGGCTTTACGGACGTTGGCAGGTCTTGTTGTATGGCCCATTACCGCCACCTAGAGGAAGGAGTCTGACCTGAATGCACGTGTTTAACCAGGTTCACCAGGTTCCTTACCCTAAAGAGCCGCATGTTGAATTCACCGAAGCGTGGAGGGGTTAGGGTTCAAGTTATTTGACGACAGAGAAAATTCGAAAACCGTAAAATAAAGATCCGCCTCAATACTGTCCAACACACTGCTGCACCCAGAGCATGATATATGATAAGATATGATGATATGATATGATGATGATGATGATGATGATATCATATAATAGATAAGATAGATATTAATGTAGGATGAACAATGCAGTTCAGAATAATCTTTAGTGATACATACAGAAAGAGAGTTTAGATGATTAAATCTAGGGTTATGTAGTGTGCAGATATTAACGACCCCGTGTCCTGGGCTGTGTCCTCAGATGGGAGTCTGTATCAGCCTCAGATCCACTGCCAGTTAGGGATGCTGCTCCTGTAGTTCTTTGGGTAGAAGTTGCACAGGCTATACAGCTTAAACTGCTTGGTCTGCAGGAGACGAGGCTGAAGTACGAAGTCAGTTTGGCTACAGGTAATAGAGTTGGAAACGACAGAACGTTGCAGTTGTGTAAGCTCTAGTTAGAGCCTGCATCTTCGCTCTCTGCATTGCTGTGCAGTTTGCTAACATGGAGCTGCTTTCGGTCCTGTGCTGTGAGGGGGCCTCGCCTGCATCCCGCGTGCCCATTCGACGACCCTGCTATTTCATCACAGACTAATCAGATATTTCTTTCTGTGCCAACAAAACCAACCACACAGAGTGTGAAAGGTGGACTGATTTAATAATGTTCTTGAAGTGTATAATTATGGTAAATAATGGTTGAGGCCATTGCACTGATGCCCTTAGACTGTAACGTCCATAGAGGCAGAAAGGAGTGCTTTGATGGCCTTAGAGGCAGGTGTGCCTGTTGTAATATTCTTAGAGGGAGGTGGACCTGCTGTTGTGTTTCCCTGCTGTAATTGGCTTAGAGGCAGGCAGGTTTGTGGTAATGTTAGAAGCAGGTAGCTCTGCTGCAATGGCCTTGGATGCAAATAGTCCTACTGGCATGCTCATAAAGGGTACATAAAGACCACTGCCTGCTACAATGGTCTACCCTTACTGACAGGTGATTCTCTTAGAGGCAGGTTTAGATCTGCTGTGATGACTTTTGAAGCAGCCCAGGCTTAGTAAGATGCCTTAGAGCAGGGGTGTCAAACTCATTTTCACAGAGGGCCACATCAGCATAATGGTTGCCCTCAAAGGGCCAGATGTAACTGTAAGACAGTATAAATGTAACTAAATGTAATGTAGAATAAATGATGTTAAATAACTCTGAATTTATTACGTATTCAACTATAAAATATTTGCATAGATGCAAAAATATGTTTGCTTGTTGCTCTGTTAACATAACATAAAGCCTGTTAATTTGTCAGGTTAAGAAACTCATATTACTCCATCAATCAAACTATCCAAGTGAATAAAGAAAAATATCATCAAACACAAGTTATGACATTAACTAACTCAAAACTTTGTCACAGTTGAAAGGGGCAGAACAACAATACAACCAACAACTGTGAGCTGCTAAGAACATGTGTAACAGATGTAGCATTTTACAAAAAACAAACTAACCCTAACACATCCTTACAGAGGTCGTACATACACTAAATGATGACAGATGGTTTGATTACAGTAAACATTTGTCTGCAAAAACACATAAACCTGTGTAAACACTAATACACTGCTACACATATAAAGTAGTATATGTGATAAACAGGGTTGTCTCAATTGGTCAAGTTTTTAGGTGGAGTTGATTAGGAGATGCTGCCTGTCCTTGGACACACCAAGTGGACCTCTTCTCCACCATCCTCATCCATTGATCACGTTCTGAAAATATCAAACACAAAACAAAATGCAAGCACAATGAAAATTGCACACAGTTGAACTATTCTCTTCTTGGTTGAAAAACAGTTTATTATATTTTATCATAGGTTTTAAAAAAAAGCTTACCTATGTGTTTTCTGGCCAGATGTCTGACACCGTTTTCCTGGGGCCAGTGTGTCAATGTCTGGTTTCAGGTCTTGCGCTGACGCAATCCGAAGAACAGCATGGAGGTTGTCATCGGTGATGCGTGATCTGTGCTTGTTTTTGTTGAGATTCATCACTGAAAACATCTGTTTGCACAGATAAGTGCTCCCAAACATAGACAAAACACGGGCAGCATGAAGTCGAAGCTGTGGCATCAAATCAGGGGGCAGCAGACGGTAAACGTCCTGGATTGCAGCATCCTGGAACTTTGCTCTCAGGCAACGATCACTTTGAAGCTCCATTAGCTCCATCTGAAGGTGTTGGGGTGCAGTGAAGATGTCGGTGGTGAAACGATTGGCAAAGATGGCAAAGCCTGACTGCTGGGCTCTAAAGTCACAGAAGCGCCAATCAAACTCATTCATTAACCGGCTCAGTTTGGTAGCCAACTGAGCACATGAACAACTGCCGGGAAATGAGGCTGAGATGCTCTGACAAACAGGAAAGTGGGCAAGTCCTGTTTCACCTGGCACATCCATATGTGGCGGGGCGCCCACCGTTTTAGGGCGCACGGTTATGCCACGCCCAGGATTCGCACCCGTGTACATATCTCGACTACGCCACCCCTTTATTAGGAGAAAGGGGACCCCACGCTAGGCCACTCAAATAAATGAGTGCACGAGCTAGCCAATAATACCACTGCACCAATATGGATGTACTCAGCCACCGCACCTCCGTACGGCACGTCTCCGTGCTCCGAGCCCATCCCCTGCAGGAACAGCTGGAACTGACGGTGATTCAGGCCACGCGCCCGAATGAAGTTCACTGTCTTCATGACCGTGGTCACTATATCATCCATCCCCAGCACCTTCCCACACAAAGCCTCTTGATGGATAATGCAATGATAAGTTATCAGGTGCGCGTGACAGTTACTTTTTCTCTTTCATTAGTCTAACCAAGCCCGATTTTCCTCCACACATTGCAGGTGCGCTATCTGTGGTTAATCCAACCAGTTTTTCCCAGGGCAATGCATTTTTACTTAAGGACTTCTCCACCGCATCAAAAATGTCCTGTCTCGTTGTGGCCCCTCCATGGCAGCTATATCTAACAGCTCCTCAGTGACAGGTCTGACTTCACACCTCTAATGAGGTGGACACCTCTACCTCTGTATCTGGTCGGGACATATCTACTCACAGACCTTCAGCATACACTGCTTCAAAGATGAACCCTCTGCACTGCGATCGCAGTTTGACTTTTAATTCGTGTACAGTTTGTTGCTTTTCTTGAAGGCTAACTTTGGCATACTTAGCTCCGTGTTTGCTATCAAAGTGCTAACGTAAATTGTACTCCTTGACAACTGCCATCGCCTCATAACACAAAAGACATACCAGTTTTCTCCTTGAAGCACAAACATGTATTCGCCTTCCCATCTCTCTTCAAACTGTCTTCCATCGGCATCAATTTTTCTTTTCCTGGACATTTTGGGATCAATATTTGTAGCTATTTCTTAATTCCACGTTTAAAAAAAAAAAAAAATCACATCAAAGAGGATACACTGTAATCTAGTAGTGGAATGCTGTCACTTGGCGGCCAACATAATCGCCATGCATTATGGGAAATGTAGTTTAATGTCAATGCACGCTTTAGAATTTAGTGGCGGAATATTTAATAATTAAGTCTAAAAGCATGCATTGACCATAAACTCAACCAAATCTGTCAAACAGTGGTCAAATAGCCAACCAAAATTCTGCCAGAAGCATGTGGATGTTTACCAAAAGGTAAACTTGATACAAAAATATTTGCATGGTTCACTGCTGCAACAACTGGCTACCCCTCTACAAAGGTGTAGCAGAGACTGTTGTCAGATGGGGGCTTATATGGCCGACGCCTCAGGTACAGCTTGTTGGCTTGATCAGCCTGGGACATTCTGGGAGTTCTGGGCTGTAGTCCCCCAGAATGGCACCTCTGCTGGCTGCAGGCGGCACAGCCTGAACCCTTAAATGTTTAATATCCAGTTACCCCTATAATATGTAATGTTGCCTTCTTTGCAAGCTGCATTAGTTGATATATGGACACATCTATGATCTATGAGAACTGCAGGTTCAATAATGACCTTTTCTACCTAGCATATATCCTTTGAGATCAGCCAGAAATCACTACATGACTGCACCCTGAAGGTCATAATTCTGCCATGTAAATATCAAAGTCTGCATGTTGTTATTTCTCTGAATATCTACAAGACCAAAATTAGTTCATAAATTAAATATCCCATTGTTGTTCTCACTACTCTTTTCTTTAAGGGGCATCTGTCTAGGTTGTTGTCCATGACTGTGTTGAAATCCTCACCAAGTATAATATTAGCATTTTTATATTTATTGATAATGAATGAAAATCCACAACCCCACAAAAACCACAACTAATTTCCCCATTGGTTCTTCCAGAAATTACATTCTGAAGTAAAACATTCTGTTTCTTCAATCAGATCTTTTTTTGTTGCAGGAATAAAAAATGATTTTTTTGTTAATGTTGTGTAAGTCCCTGATGTTAAGTGAGAAGAGTTTTTTACTACTAACTTACCACCAAGTAACTCTAAAAACCTTGTGGACTTAAAACCCAGCTATCCCTCTCCCACAGTAACTCGGTGTGTGGGGACATCAGCTATACAATATACTAAAATGTATCTATGAACACTGTTTAGGATATACAATACCTCAAGATATTAAACATAGACCCACCCATTAGTAAATATGACTAACCATTCAGTAAAAAAATTTTTTTCTAAGAGATCAGAACAAGTCTTCAAACAACAAGACTGCCACAAGGAAAAAAGTTAGCATCTGTTGCTTAGTCAAAGTACCTTCCAATAATTCAGGCATGTTAATGATCTGTAACATCTCCTTTTCTGGCTCAGGAGAATTTATTTTCCATCAATGTAAGCTCTTGCTCCTCTGTAGTAAGCAACCTTCCCAGCTTTCCAGCTACTGTGAGATCCTCGTTAAACTGTAGCTTGTTTGCCTTTTGGGACTCGCTGCTCTTAGCAGAGCATTTTCAAAAAACATGGAAAACAACAAATAGGTGAACGAGAGGGTGTGCCACAGGATGGCGCAGGACACCCCTGAAACCAGGCTGTTATACCAGCCTGATCTTAGGCGTTAGGGGTTTAGAGTTTGGGGGTTAGAGTTAGGGTGTTAGGGGTTTAGAGTTGGGGTTTAGTTATGGTTAGAGCTCCTTTCAGAGTTAAAGGTGGATTTGCAATGCCTGCGGGTTAGGATCTTCCCCAAAAAGGCACATTTCAACTTGCACATTCACACATCCAAGTTGCAACTTGCTGCTTGCATATTGGTGATTGCACCTTGATCACCGTGCAGATTGGCACATTGGTGTGGGAAACCTCCAATGCATCTACACCCCCTAACCCTAACCAGGAAGGTATAAATAGCCAAGACAGTCAGGTGCCACTTCCACAGCACAGGCAATCGCTCCATCCAGCACAGCCAACGCTCATTCCAGATGCATCCACTGCCCCACAAACCCACGAAATGGTGAGTTTTACGGATCGTCTTTCTACTTCTGTCCCACCGTTTATGCCCGAGTGTTTAAATTTTTGTCTCGTTTCAGAGACTTTGCCCTGTGTGTGAGAATTCACAGACCTGTCACAACACCTCAAGCATGGCCACCATGTCTCGCACCCAACGGAACTAAAGCTTTTGCTTAGCCTGGCCAGCGGGAGGTTTAAGGGAACTTTGGAGTGTCCCATATGCAACAAACGGCTCTCTAGGTTGGATATGCATCTCGGTGCCGTCTATAAGCTCCTGGGAACAGAGCTGGACAATGTGATGAACCAAGCCAAAAAGGAATGCATTTTGGATCAGCTTGCAGAACTGAGGAGAACCGCTCCTGTCCCAGCTACGGCCACAGATTTATACACATGCCGCTCAGTTCCTAATACCAATACCGAGTCTCCCTTCCCTGCGGGCCTGCCTGCTTCAGCCATCATCCCAGGTAGAAACTGGAGCTCTTGACACCA
Organism: Prochilodus magdalenae; assembly: GCA_024036415.1. Lineage (NCBI taxonomy): Eukaryota > Metazoa > Chordata > Actinopteri > Characiformes > Prochilodontidae > Prochilodus > Prochilodus magdalenae. Next base: position 20,032 of record JAMWET010000157.1, on the reverse strand, counting down.
GAAGCGAGAGCCCGAGGAAACAATAAGAGTAGTGGTATTTCACTGACGGCACACGACGAGCGGGGCCTCCCACTTATTCTACACCTCTCATGTCTCTTCACAGTGCCAGACTAGAGCTGTTTTCCTCCGCTTAGTAATATGCTTAAATTCAGCGGTTTATCTCGTCTGATCTGAGGTCGCGTACAGAGAGGGGGGTCCCTCGCCTCGGCAGGCCAGGGGGCATTGTGCCGCCTGCGTTCGAGGACAGAAGAGAAATACATCCCCCCCCGTCCTACTCCTGCAGGGTTGGCGACAAGCACTTTGCCATATCTACCAGAAAACCCCAGCGCCACGAGCAAAACACAAGGTGGTGTGATAAAATTACCAACGACTTCCCCCACTGGAGGGCCTGGGTCCAGGAGCCCCTTTCATCCTTTCACTCACAAGGGCACAGGAAGGCGCATGGGAAGCCAGAGAGGAGTTAGCCATCACAGGCAGCCATGCTCTTCCTCACCCCTGACGAGCGTCGGGGGGAGAGAGAGGAGGGTGAAAAGAGGAGGGAAATCGCCATACGGTAAAAATAAAGCCCACCGAGATTAAACCGTGGCTTGGGGAACTGACAGACATGGGTCTCTATTTAGGAGGACGAAGTCTGCACACCATGGGCAACCTGCAAAACTCCAACCGCAGTCCCAGCCAGCCAAAGCTGAACACCCCCACTGGCTCCCGAGGGAGAGGTGGGGTGAACTGGCAAAGGAGAGTGGGTCCGGTCGATGAGAATAGCAACCCTCAGACAGGCATAGTCCCGGGAGTGACCCAGGGCCGCAATGTGCGTTCGAAATGTCGATGATCAATGTGTCCTGCAATTCACATTAGTTTTTGCAGATGGCCGAGTGATCCACCGCTAAAAGTTATGAGGTGTCTGGGTGCATCTCTTTAACCCCCACGGAGCTCCTGGTTGTCCTGCACTGTGGAAGCTTAGTCTGCGTCCTGCTGACCCATCTGATAAACTGACTATCTAATTACAGATCAGACATTTATTATTCTACTCTACAAACATTATACTCTCCTTTCTTGTGCTGTCTTGTATCTGGTGTTGACCCAAGGAGGATGGGTTATCCGTTTTGAGTCTTGGTTCCTCTCGAGGTTTCTTCCTTCCTAACTGAGGGAGTTGTTCCTTGCCACTGTCGCCCTCGGCTTGCTCATTGGGGGCTCGACCACCAGATTCTTTGTAAAGCTGCTTTGTGACAACATCTGTTGTAAATACCGCTATATAAATAAATGTTGACTTGACTACTTGGGATACCATAGCAACCATTTAGAAACACCTTACCAATCACCTGAGGTATTACTGCTTTGAAACACTTTAGTATTCCATGGGAATAACACAACAACCAGCAAGTAATGCCCTAGCAACCATGTGACATACTATTGCAACTGTCTAGCAATATCCTAGCAACTACAAGGGATCCAATTGCAGCTACTTAGCAACATCCAAAGCAACAACTGACTGTACATAGCAACAGCCTACCAACCATGTAGAATACTGCTGCAACAGCCTGGAAACACCAAAGCAACCCCTGGGAATCTTAGCAACTATCTGAGATGCCATGGCAACTGTTTAGCAATACCCTAGCTACTACTTGGAATACTCTAGCAAGGCCCTAGCAACTATCAGGGGGCGGAGCCTTTTCATACAAGTGTGGTATACAGGATACCACAGCAACTGCCGAGAAACATTGAGGCAACTACAAGGATATGTTAAAATTGTGGTTGAGGTTGTTGCTTGCTAGTGAAAATGTGTTTGTGTGTTTTCTACGTGTTATTTTGTGGTGTGTTTATGAATGTATATTGTGGTTGAGGTTGTTGCTTGCTAGTGAAAATGTGTTTGTGTGTTTTCTACGTGTTATTTTGTGGTGTGTTTATGAATGTATAACCTTGGTGTAGCTCAATGGATAACACCACTGCCCGCCAGGGAGCCACCACTGCATGTGGGAGACTGGGGTTCAAATCCTGGTCTGGGTGACTATGCTGTGCTACACCAATAAGAGTCCTTGGGCAAGACTCCTAACACTACATTGGCCTACCTGTAATATGATTAACCTTGTAAGTTGCTCTGGATAAGAGTGTCAGCTAAATGTAAAATGTATATATACACACTGTAAAAAGTGCAATCTAAAAAATTACTGAAGAATGTTTGATTAAAAGAATTGTTTGTTCAAACCCTTTTGTTTTTAACTTGTAACAAATTAGAGTGTTCTTTTTCCGTTGTACCAACATTTACATTTACATTTACATTTAAGTCATTTAGCAGACGCTCTTATCCAGAGCGACTTACAACCGTAAATACCAACAAAATGGTATTTACATTGTATCCAACCTATATACTCCTGTAACCCATATACGTATATATTGCTTATATTGATTTTGTACGTGCATTTTCATGACAGCCGGTTTAACAATAACCGTCTGTATGGGACCCTACACTGTAAGGTCCTACACTGTAAAACATGGTTAGTTAGTCCAGGCTTAAATAATGAATTAGGTTTATTCAGCCTAAAAAAGGACTCTGAATGATTCTTTCAATCAAAAAACTAACATACAGTTGCTTGTAACAAATGGAGGTCATTTTTAGGTTGCACTTTTTTCAGTGTAGATCTCCTAGCATTACATACTCTTAGACTTCCGGTAGAAGATGCTCTTATCTAGGAAAATGTTTTGTTGCACTCTAGTGGCCAGTGTAGGAATTACTGAATGATTGAATATTTATTGAATAATTGTATCTATGTAAAATACATAGAAAATATTTTAGACATTTATATCAGCTTCACAGACCATGTAGAAACACTTTGCAGTTCTACAGTTACAGACTGTAGTCCATCTGTTTCTCTGTGTACTGTATTACCCTGTTTTTCAGTGGTCAGGACCCCCACAGGACCCCCACAGAGCAGGTAGTATGTGGGTGGTGGATCATTCTCAGCACTGCAGTGACACTGACGCACTGATGTGAGTGGATGAGACACATCAGTGTGGCTGGATTGTGTCACTGCTGGACTGAGAATCGTCCACCAACCAAAACTATCCAGCCAGCCATGCCTGTGGGCAGCATCCTGTCACTAGAGGGTGACCAACACTGCACTGTGCTACTGTGGGCTATTGTCTCTGACTGTCCATCTACAAGGTGGAGCAGCAAGGTAGGAGTGTCTAATAGAGTGGACAGTGAGTGGACACAGTGTTTAAACACTCCAGCAGCACTGCTGTGTCTGATCCACTCACACCAGCACCACACACACTAACACACCACCACCACATCAGTGTCACTGCAGTGCTGAGAATGATCCACCACCCACATACTACCTGCTCTGTGGTGGTCCTGTGGGGGTCCTAACCACTGAAGAACAGGGTAATAAATTACATAGAGGAACAGCCTGTAATTGTATAAAGTACACCTTTAAGGCAAGCGATGCTGTTAATAATTATAATATAGCTGAATATTTCATGTATATTCATTGTTAAGCCCTTTTGTGTTGCCATGTGGCATACATGCTAGTCAGACATATATATTAGTCAGAAAGAAGCAACTTAACACCACGTCAACATCGCCCAAGACAGCGGTGGTGTCGTGCCAGACTGTCATGGAGTGACTCAGAATGGCAGCGGGTCATCTTCAGTGGTGAGTCCTGCTTTAGTCTTGGTGGAGGCGACTGATGAATCCGTGTGTGGAGGCGTTTATTGTTCCTGGATACCTTTATCTTCCTTCCCAATAGCATTGCAACCCCACCCTTCCTTCTGGATGTAGCTTTTTTTTGATGATGAGTGTAAATACGATCCTAGCTCGTAAAATGGCTTTATTTATGGAACAGTAGTTTTAACTGCCCACAGTCATCACAGCTTCATCAGAGCTTATAGACTGTCACACATGAATTTTCTGCCTCCCAAAACAGATATTTAAAATAGAACAGGCATATTTAAAATTCAGGTAATTGTACCATAACTATCGCTATCCTGTCCGTTCTTCCCCCTCTAAGCTTCAAGATGTAAATGCTTTTGAGATTTTACAGTTGGCCTGTTGTTAAATCCTACTCAGCCAGTAAGAGAGAGAGGATTGTCGGGGGAATGACTGGGTGCTCGTTTTTTTAACTGCCATTGCACCATCTAGTGGTCAGATTGTTTATTTATCCATGGTTTATTCAGGACAGTCCTGTAATGAGAACAGAAGTGAATAGGCGTCCCTCTTATAACAGTGTATCCATACAGCTGATTACACATGAATACGTAGGCTTCAACCACCTTCAGTGTTATTGTTTTGGCCAAAAGCTTAAATGTACTTTAAGGGATAATGTTTTTCTGCGTGTTGCTGATGTGCAGACATGTTTATGGACGGAGATCCAGTAAGAAGAGCACTTAGAAGTGAAAAGTCTTTTTGGTCTGAGATTTCACAAACTCTGTCACTTATTTTTGACAAAGAAGTCCCCTATTCACCACAAGCTCTTCTCTTAAATGATGACTTGGTTGGCTGGACTTACTGCTGCTAAAAAAATCCTTGCATTACATTGGCAACCTCCACACTCTGTATGCTGGCGTCAGTGGTTACTAACATTTGTGGACATCATTTATCTAGAACTTTCAACTGCCAAGATTCATGGTGCTAAAGGCTCCTTCGTGGACACTTGGTGCAATACTGGCAAGAAAATTGCTGACTTTCTGTAAAACCCAGGATGATGTATGTGTGTGTTTTTTTTTTTTTCTCTCTCTCTCTTCCCCCCCTCTTCCCTGGGTGCCATGTGGGTGGGTGGTTGGTCGGGTGGTTTGGGCGGGTCCATGGGAGGATATATGCTCACTTGGAAATTCTGTATAATATTACTGGTTTTTACAATCCTCCCTTAAATAAATTAAAACCAAAAAACTTGATCAAAAACAAAATTGAATAAAGAAAAGCCTGGGTTCAAACCAACAGGCTTTCACGCGTTAGGCGAACATGATAACAAATACACTACAGGAACTGAGCTGGGGTGGAGCTGGAGATGATTTCACTTAAATGCCGACTTGTGTTGTTGCTTCATGTGCTGAAACCTTTGATGTGATATTAGTCGTTCAAGTTCAAATGTAGTTTATTAAATCACCATCGATATGTTAATAAACATTTATATGATCGATATGGTAAACACACAGTATACTGATACGCTGATCCAGCACGCTGCATAAGCACATAGAGCAGTCCGTCTACAGGCTGCATTTAAAAACCACCTGAAGCACCTGGACTAGTATGTCCATTAGAAGCTAGCACACTGATATACTGCCTCGATCTAATATATATGCGTATATCATGAAGATTCAGGCATGTATTTTGAAATACATGGGTACATACTGTATATGTAGGAGCCAAGTATTGGACTTACGATTCCTATCAAAAGTTTATTAATAGAAGGTTCTCATGTTTATCTTAATGCTGTAATTGAGAATAAACGTGAAGACATCAAACTACAAAATAACACTCATGAAATTATACAGTCCACCTTAAAAACCTACAAAATGGAACTTTACAGGAGGATAGAACAGTTTTCTTAACCTGTAGTGGAGGCTGATAAGATTTTTTACTAAGTTGTTTTTGACCAATTCTATTGATCTGTCCATGATGAAGATTGAGGAAATTGGAAAAGGAATTAAAGCTTTTAAACTGTAAAGAAAAATAAAGATAAAAACATTTTTGAGCAACAAAATATACATATTAGAGATGTGGCATATAGATTTAAATTTTTTAATCATATATTGTCAATGCAGCTGAAATATGTGTCCGATTTTTGTTGGCATATATGCCCACATATGACAAATACAAGCTGTATATGATGGAAATCCATGTATGCTAATACATATAGATTTTCATATGTGAAATACTGCAGCCAAAGAGTTTAGATGAGTGATAGTTTTTTTGTGTCCATGTAATACAGTACAAAGCGAATAGGGGTGATGTTGCACTTACTCACTGTGTTAAATGTGTCTATTGAACCAGTTTTCTAAGGGAAGGAGAACCAACTCACACACACACACACACACACACACACACACACACACACACACACACACACACACACACACACAATAAAGACAAAATATAATAGATATAGATTGATAATCCTAGTACATTAAACTACACAGACCAAAGTAAGCAAAACTATGTCTAAAATTGTACAAAGTGGACAAAATGCTTTTAGATCATTGGGCATTCAATTCCTGTCCTCATTGTCCTGCACATGAAGAGCCTAATACACAGTAGGGCCAAAAGTATGGGGACACTTTGTATGTGGATACATTACATCCATATGAGTTTGTTGGACACATCAATCCAAAACCATGTGCATCGCCGAAATCAGACCATCTCTCTCTCAGTCTGCTGCAGAAAACCTTATTTATTCAAACCATGTCTTTATAGAACTTTGGATTTTTCATGCCAAAACTGGAAAGAAAACCGTTTTCCCCAAACTGGTGCCATGGAGTCAAAAGTTGAAGCAGTGTCTAATTGTCTTTGAGTGCTGTAGCATTAATATCACCCTTCACTGGAACTTAGGAGCCCAAACCCAGAAAATTAGCCCCAAACATTTATAGCATTTAGCTGATGCTCTTATCCAGAGCAACTTAAAGGTTAATCATATTACAGGTAGGCCAGTGTAGTGTTAGTAGCCTTGCACAAGGCTGGAAAGAAATATATTACCTTTCACCTACATGTACATTGCTTTCAGCTCATGAACAAATAAGAACAGAACAATTCAATTAAATTAGAATAGCTCATGTATGTACAGTGTGGTAGTAATGTCTAGAGTAAGGTATTAATATGCACAACATGATAGTGATATGTACAGTGTGGAAGTGAAATGCACAGCATAGTAGTAATATGTACAGTGCGATAGTGATATGTACAGTACAGTATGGTAGCAACATGTACAGTATGGTGGTAACAGTGTGGTAGTGAAACATACAGTGTAGGACTGTTATGTACAATATGGTAGTAATATGTGCCGTATGGTAGTAATACAGTGTGGTTGTGATATGAACTATATGGTAGAAATATGCACAGTATGGTAGTCATATGTATAGTATAACACTAATATGTACAATATAGTACTAATACGTACAGTATACTACTAATATGTACAGTATACTACTAATATGTACAGTATGATAGTAATACCCACAATGTGGAAGTTATATTTTACTGGCTTTTCACTGCTTTGGCTTTTTAGTATTAGTTTTAGGTACTTCATGATTATAGGCTTTAGAAAGCTGACACGCATGCTGAGCTAATTTCAACATTTACATAGCGTAGCAACCCCCTACTGACTGGCATTGGTCTCTAGAAGCTCGCTAGGTGTGGCATGTGGGTTGAGTGGAGTGTGGACAGCAGACACCTCATCATGCTCATAGGCTCCACTACATCTTACTCTACATAACTTTTACAATTCACTCTCTTTCGTTCACATGTGTGTGTAAAGGGTTATGGGGGACAAAAAGCCATGAAGGATACTTTGGTAGCATTGAAAATCATCAAAACAGGCTGCTCTATTTAGAGAAGCTGATTTCAAGTGTGGCACTTGCTTTTGGATTCTGTTTACTCTTAATATGAAGTCCAATGATCCATCCCTGCCAATAAAGCAGGCCATAATTAGGTTAAAAGAACTTAAGAAATCATTCAGAGAGATAGTAAAATGATTAGTGTGGCCAGATTAACTATTTTATACATTGTTAAACATAGAACTAGAAAAGCACAATTCCTGAAGGAAACGAGGATTGGTTTCACAGTTTAAATGGCTTTTAATTTCTGTCAGGCTGCGGAATGTGCAGGTCAAACCAACATTGAATACCTACCTGGGGGTCTGCCCCAAGATGGTGTATCAGAAATGGTGTCTCTGGGTCGGGCAGAAGTACAGTAGATGGGTGTTCACTTTTCTATCCCATTCAATCTTAAAGAGAAACAATTCCAGAAATTGCTGTTGCTATGGAGAAACTGCATTCAAATGAAAAGCTGCACACAAGCACACCATTTCCAATCAGACAAACAATCTGAAGTTGGTATGATGTTGATATCTTGAAAACTGTTTTAAAGTCAGCAATGAAGAGAAGACTTCCCTAGAGTAAATACAGATGCACACCATTGCTGAGCCTCAGTGCTAGGTAAACCAGAGTAAAAGTATTCCACCTGAACATTAAAGCTGTAACAGACCTGGTTTCATACAAGTGTTTTTGTGTAACACAGTTGGTGGCCTCTAGGGGCACCAGCAGTAAATGAGTCCTCATAAAGGGAAGTAGGGTAGTACTTCTGGGGAACAACAGGGAGACTGTTTGGAACACGTGCTCCTGGCCTTGTCTTATGCCTTCTATCTACATCTCCTTTCCTGAGAAACTCTACTGTTTTATGCTCAGATGTGAGTATTTTGTCAATGCATGATGTTAAACTGTTTGTGTTTTAGTTTCATGGCAAGTTGATGAGCTGAATCTGCTATTTGTCAGTATGCTAATATACTTTTCTGTTTTGCTAATATGTTCTGCTGTGGTGCTAAGCCAATATGTAAGGCAATGCTAAAATGCTAGGCTAACATGCTATGAGAAGCTAATTGTGTTTCGTTTGTTTGTTTGTTTGTCTTGGATAAGGAGTTTTGTTTTGGTGCAAGAAAAGTGGATGTATGGACATAAAGAAACAGTGGAACAGGGATCCCTGCCCCTCCTGTCCACCTTGCCTGTGTATCCACATCTTAAAGACCATCTCTGGAGCTACTAAAATCTAAGAACTTCTTGAAGTAACAACCGGCCGTCCCAGAAACGCTGAGGTTCAAAAGACTATTGGTTGCAACTGGGTTTGGGTCACTGTGTGTATATATATATGTAAATACTGCTGTTGGGTTTGTGGCTTTTTCATTTTCTCTTCTAATATGTCCTGAGTTTACTGTTTTTGAAATTGTGGTTTGTTTTCTCTTTCTAGTCAGAATACCACAGTTAAGAAAGGTGCAGGGTGAGCACCTGTGAAACACTTGCACATGCAGTTTACAATCAACTCTGCTTTTTTTTCACTCCCAGAACCAGCTTCAGGCCTCAACCAGTGTGGCTTCAAACCAGCACATTCAACTGAAACTGCCCTCACTGCAGTAACTGAGGCTTCAGACGGCAAGATCAGCCAACCTGTCCTTAGGTCTGATTCTGCTTGACCTGTCTGCAGCCTTCGACAGGGTGAACCACAAGATCCTCCTGTCAGTCCTCACTAATCTTGGAATCACTGCCACTGTATGGAATCCAAGCAAGACTGAGCTACTCTTCATCCCCAGCACTACTCCTGAAGATGTAGGAGGCCTTGGTAGACACATGTCCTGGTTCCCAGAAGGTGTAATGAGCTCCCACTGGCTGTCTAAACAGCTGAGTCTCTTGCAGTCTTCATGTGCAGACTGAAGACCCATCTCTTTGTAAAGCGCTTGAGTGAGCACTAGTGGATGTGTTATGTGGAAATACTTTGTTCTTGCACTTCTACTGACCCTAACCTTCCTTCTCTATAGGTGTGAGTGCTGGGTTGAGGTTGCCAGGTTATGCACTTATGCTTTATATATGTCTGTGTATTGTTCTCTCTAGGTATCAGCACTGACCCTTGTTCAGGCAGAGTCTGAGCTCATGCTGAGACCCTAAGCATGACTGTAAGTCAGTCCAGGTCAGAGCGTCTGCTAAAGGCCTTGCATGTAAAGAGTAATGTAAGCCAAACTCTAAGAAATGGTCAAATTTTCAAAGTGAAGTGTGTGACTGCCCTCATGATCAACAAGCCAGTGACCCTGTGGGGTCAGTCCACTTGGTAATATGTGACATTTTGATGACATTAGACCCTAACCCTGAGGTTTTATTGGGTAACTTCGTTATTTGAAGTGCTGGCGGTCTGGAGTTGACTGATTCCATTCACTTTGGTAATATGGGACACTCTGGTAACATAATGAAGTTCAATGGACTTCAGGGTTAAATTTCAGCCTTTATGGACACTTTCGTAATATAACCCTAACTCTATGAGAAAGTGTCCCATCTTTGTAATATGATCATAGAATGGGAGATGACCTGGTAATATGGGCCATCTTGGAAAGTCCAGTGGGCTTTCTTGTGCACTTTAAACATATGTGGACAATTTTGTGATATGGGACATCTTGGTAATATAACCACAACTCTATGAAAGTGGCCAAATCTCAAGGTGAAGTGTCCGCACTTACAGGCAACAGGGCAGTGAGCCTGAGGGGTCAGTCCACTTTGGTAATATGCTTTGCTAACACTAACTCTGGGGTTTTATTGGGTTACATGCTGATATTGAGTGCCGGGTTTCTAGAGTTGATTGATCCATCTTGGTAATATTTTTTTATATATATATTTTTTTAATATACATTTGAACACTTTGGTAATATGGGACATGTTGGAAATGTAACTCTAACTCTATGAAGAAGTGGTCAAATCTCAGTGTATGACCACACATCATGGTCAATTAAGCTGTGGGGTCAGTCCACTTTGGGTTACTAGTGGGTTACCTGATGATATTAAGTGCTGGGTTTGATTGTTTGCATTTACTTTCGTAAAATTATGACGTTCAATGGACTGTTTACAGTCTCGTGTCCTGCGCAGTCTCGTGGCGCACCTTCACTTTCACCTGTCTGCTCTCTTCCACTGTTTTGTTAAAATGTGGACATACATAGTTCAACCAAAAAACAATGCGATCTTAGCCCCAACCTTAACCCGAACCCTAAACTTAATCTTAACCCTAACCCTTATCTCACCAAAAACATAATGCAATCCTAGCGCTAACCTCAACCCGAACTCTAAACTTAACCTTAATCTTAACCCTAACCCTAATCTCAACCTTAACCCTAATCTTAACCCTAAACCTAACCCTAATCCTAAGTAAATTAAAGCTTTAAACTGTTAAAGGAGCCTAAAATAGTTTAAATACACGTAAAACGCTAAAATATGCAAATTAGGCGCTAATAATCATCTAACTAAGCACTCACAAACTCGAGAATTTATGACTCTCAGGATTAAACACCTCCTTTTTCGGAAATCTACACTTAAACACTGCAAAAGAGGGCAAAAACGGCCAAAATATCCGCAAACACGGAAATATGCAAATTAGGCGCTCCCAGGGAACCAGGAAGTGAGAGAAATGCGCCTTCAACTTCAAATATCTCCAAAACGGAGCAACGTAGAGACATGCGGTTTTTTGCTTCCGGATTCACTTCACTTTAAGTCTAATGTTAGACACCTTTTACTTCTAAAAACAAACATAGGTATTATTCACCGTCGCGCTGAAAACGAGGGTAATTAACCTAGTCCCCACAGAAAAGCGCCAGAAGAGCAGCGGGGGCTAGCCTGTTGGTAGAAGCCTGATGACTCTCTTCATGGGAGTTCGTCCGCCAGCAGGTGTGCAGCCCCTAGGAGAGCCCAAAGCAGTAGAAGCTTGGTATCTTCCCGAAAATAATTCCACAGTGTGGAATTCGTAGGGAATTTATCCGCTGCCTTGGATCTCCGCCCAGGACTGTCTGGGAGGTGACGTAATGCACGGCACTTACCTTCCCGGGTCTTGGAGTCAGTCCCTTGGCAACGAGGGACTGGGGCACGGAGTCTGGTCCTGGGGGGCTTGGGAGGCAGCGATCCGTTCGCGGCTGGCCCTGGTCCTTCGGCTTCCGGTCTCTGAGGCTCTGGCCTTTGCCGGAGTAGGCCGCTAACGAGCAAAAGCTACCTGGGATACCTAGCAGTGTTAACGAACGGGTAGCTTGGGCATGGAATCTAGTCCCTCTGGGTTCCTGGGAGGCAGCGATCCGTTCGCGGCTGGCTCAGGTTCTTCTGAGGTCTGGAGACCACACTCTAACCTCCCTCTTTGGAGTGAGGTATCGGAGTAGGCCCCAAGATGAGACCATTCTTCGTCCCCTGCCTAACTGACCAGGGCAACCTTGCGGTGTTAACAAACGGTCTTTTGGGCAGAACAGTGAGTACACACCCTCTACTAGGTCCACTTGGACAGCGCGCAGAGAGGGTGCTTTTTATTTAGCACCAAACACATTTTGCAGCACTGGACACATTTTTCAGCAAGGGACACAGGGATAACGTCATCTTCTACAAGCAAAGGACACCACTCAGTCTGACACAAGGACCACGTCGTCTTTTTAAATACTTTAAAAACCTAAAAATAGCGTTCTTCTCTTTTTGGACATGGGATACAAGCCCAGACTTGATCAACCTGGGCTAGCCGCCTCGGATGAGGGTGTATAGTGTTTAAAGGCTGAAACACCTGATGACTCTGAGGTACACTACTGATGATGTGTTCTGAAATTTTTAAATGGTCATCAAAGCGATTCATTCACATTTAAAGGGCAAGTACAGTCGGATAATTAACATTTAAAGGGCAACTACAGTCAGATGGATAATTATAGTCCTGGAATTATAAAAGGTCTCTTCAACCAACATACCTACATTTTAAGCCCATTAAGGTCGAAGGTATATTTAATCCTTAAAAAACAAAGGTAACCGAACATCTAAGACAATGTAGATCAAA